>BQNB010089576.1:0-27371 GCA_026074375.1 Tanacetum coccineum
AACACAATTAGCAAAACAAGCATATTTTTGGCATTTTAAGTCCGTTTTTGGTTATTTTAACTTGTTTTTAAAGGTAAAAGCTGTGTGTAATTAAACACATACCATAAATTAATAAACATGAAGTCTTTTAAATGTTGAAAGACTTAGAACATAAAGTAAGTTATATCTTCTGGCTATGACATGAAAAAAGTCCATGAATTGTTCAAAGGCAGAATAATGTATAGTTATGAATAGAGTTCTTGAACTAGTTAAAGCCGTATACATTATTGCATGCAAATAGGTTTTTAAATACTAAATTTTCAATTTGGGTTGACACAATTGATTAGTATGTAACCTAAAGAATATTAAGATATTTAAAAGATTGTGGTAAAGTCTCACAAATAAATTACTCATAAAATGACATAGAGTTATTGAACTAGTTAAAGTTATATATATATGGTATGTCTAGAGTTTTGAATCAAATTCTTTAGAATTATTTAATTTTGATAACTTAAATATTTTACCTCCAAAATCTGTCAAGGTTTGAAATTGAGTATGTCTAGTATATACTAAAATAAAACTCCAACCTAGAAGGTTAATAAGATATCATCATGATTATGGAATGTGATGACTCACATTAAGTCTTAAAATTAAAGTTCTTAATTTGTTAAAAGTCTTATGAAGAATGACATTAACAAACTAAACTCAGGAACTGTCAATGTATCTTGTAATGTCCCTTTACATGCTAAGTTATTATAGAAGAGTCTAAAATTACAAAAAGCAAGTGGGAGCGTTTTTAAATCTGAAAGAGATAAAAATACAAAATACATAACCTTCTAAACACACTAGTGAATATCATGTCGAGGCTTTAAATGTTAAACCTTATAATGATATAATTTTCATTCATAGATCTGCAAAGATACCTCAAATACTTGATTGATAAATGTTACATCAATATTGAGGAATTTGAGTCACAGGATCATAGTGAACCTGTTAACCATTAAGGTGCATTGTTGAATTTTGAATTTGATAAATGACTCAAACTATGAATGTTAAGATGTTGTCCATAAAAATAATCATTTTTAGAACTTAATTGATCTTTAACTAAACAGTTAGACTGTGAAGTTAAAATGAGTTTCATCAAAGAAAAGAAAACCCAAGTGGTTTGGTTCTTGGTTTCAAACTCATAAGGACAGTGTTGCACACATATTTAATGCATGCATTATGATAGAATTTTAATCAAACACAAGCAATTTTTTTTGATTAAATATTATTTCTATGCGCATTAATTATATAAAGATGGTAGATTGTCATACTAGTGTTCATATAGATGAAATATGACAATAGAATTTAAGACTCTTCCTTGGATGATTACTATTGCGAGGACGGTTACTAATCAAATGAGTTTATGAATTCATATAATCTTTATAAAGTGTACAAACGGCAAGAATCCAAGTATGGATCATTGCAAGCATCTAGGAGAATAATCTTATGTTTATTGTTAAATAAAGATAACTCCTGAGTATTCCTAAAAGCTAGTGGAGTATTATGTTCAGGTTTTCTTCACCTGAAAGATTTAGGAAATTAAATATACAACCTTGAAATAATATGTTTATTGCTATGAACATATGCGGTATATAAATCTAACACAATTTGACATACCATTTAGAAAGTCTCAATTGATACATATCTTTTGATAAGATGGAACATGAATGAAATCTTAAGTTAGACTAAATGATTCATTATGTATATTATATTGTGTAGAAAAATAGGTGTATCATGCATGATTGCAAGATGATTTAACAACATTGGTATTTAGTCAAAAGTTATTAGATAATTATAGAATTGAATATTTTAATGGAATATGTTTGGTTTTAGAATTCTTCTTAGATTATAGATTTGTCCATAGTAATGGAAATCTAAGGATATATATTGCAACAATTTGTTGTGTAATTAGAATAAACCAATGAACTTGGAGTTCATGAGGTGCCAAACATTATTAAGAGAATATTCATCGTTTACGGATTTTAAAGGCATGGGGATGTTTATGTACACGGATGCTAAATCGAATTGAGATGACACTCAATACTAGTCATGGTATGATTTCATTTTTGATGATGACCATGTGGACTAGTTGTGCTCAACTGAGAGCATAGTTGCATTATACATTAGAATTAGAATACTTTACAGTTTTGGAAGCTGTGAAAGATGATTGTGGTCAATAGTTGATGTCACACACGTTATGAGATATAGCGTGTCAAGATATTTGGATATAGATGAACAAACATTCATCATAGATATTCAAGGATTTCACTTATTGAATTCTTGAAATAAGTATTCTCAAAATTCCTAAAGATCAAAGCTAGTTGGAATTATGAAATCTTAGCCTTGTCAACAAGTACGATAGTCGTATCTTGAGGCATGATTCGTCAACTAGAATTATCATGCATTTGATCTATTTAGTATTTGGATAAGGGATGTTAAGACAATTTTATTAATGATAATGATACGTGGTATGAAGTTATATTTAATATAAATTGTGTCCTATATTTGCATGTTTAAATCCATGAATAATAATAGTTATTATTCTAAATTAATCCGTTGTCGATTAACAATATGGGAATATTGTTAAATTAAGACAAATCTGAGTGATTGGTGATATTGTAGATATTAAGGATGTGTCCACCAAACTCACATGATATTCATAAGATGAATATTGGATTTCCCCAACTAACAAGATTATCACTTTATGGATCGGCGTCATTAAGTGAATCTTGTAAGTGATTTTAATTTACTAAATCCTTAGACTTGAGATGCAAGTAGGTCTTGCATGTGTGGATAATCCTTCTTGATGTAGTTTAAGTTATCCTGAATAAGGTAGCTAATAAGGACTATTTTCAGAAGTGATTTTGAAGCATATGACTTGGCACTTGTAGTCAATAAAGAATTTGTTCCTTCAATAGTTGAAGTATGATGCCACTGGGCCCCTCGTAGGGTTAATCAGATGTATGTGTGGCCGCACCCAAAAACTCATGCTCTATGTTCACTGATTTTTGGTATGTTGCTTAATATTATACGAGAAACAGAATCGTTAATCATGGAATGGACTTCGGATCCATATCTTTTTCACGGTATCGCAAAACAAAAGGGATTGTAAAATAATAACTCTTTATCCGTGACTTTATAAAACCACACTCGGATATTTCTGGGAGCATTGGCGTGTTGCTAGACGCTTACCAATGTTATTTATTATTGGTTACCTGTCAGTGGAAAGCTGTTAGATTATGCACGTAAACACTATATATGTTCGGAAAAGTTTATTCGAGCCTACGGGGACGCACATGTTAATACGTAAAACAATTAATAATAAATATATTAAATATAATATATTTAAGTGATAAAGCATAAACGAGTGTTAAATGTTAACAAGTATTTAACGGGAGTTATATTAGTCATTAATAGTTAAAAGAAGGACTAATATGCAATTATAGAGAAAAGGAAAGTATGAGAATTATTTCTTTTTTCCCTTAGCCAATTTGCTTCCTAATCTCCAAGAGGAGGTGGAATTACCTAACTTGCAAGCCAAGTTATGTAGGCTATATAAGGAGGTCTAGGGATTATTATTTGTCATAACTTGAAAAACTAAATCCCAAAATTCTCTTCTTCTCCCTCCCTTGTGCCGTGCGATCAAACCAAACACCCCTAGGGTTTTGGTTTTTACGATCGAACCCAAACAATCCTTAAAGGGTTTTCGTGTTGATTGATTCAAGAGTCGAAGGCGTTTGGTGGTTTTATCACTAGTAGTACTAGCATACTTAATTGTTTGCTAAGAATGTATTGTGTGTGATGAAGTAGAGAGATCTTATTTTTGATCTTGGGTGGTTTTGCGTGGTATTTATATTATACACATACGTATATTCAAGACGGTGTATTCGTTATTTGCTAAAAGGTACGCATTCTTGATTTATTTGTTAATTACATATTCAATACGTGTTTATGTTTTCTGCTACGTACTCGTGTAGATTAATGGTTAATTAGTTGTAAAAACCCAACACTTTATTGGTTATTCTGAGTCATCAAGAGGATTTCGTATCTATAACCGCCAAACCAAAAAGATAATGGAAAATATCCATTTCAAGTTTTATGAACTCACGGTGATGGCTTCTAAATGCAATAATTTAGAACCCGGAATGAACTACACAAATTTTCAAGATTCATCAGAAGATTCATAATTAATATCTTCAAAATTATACTTGGATAATTTGTTTGGTCCTTTGTATGAAGAATACTATGAGACGAGTTTACCAGAAGTGTCAAATAATTCCACTACAAATACTCGTGATAACGAACACACTTCTTCGTCATCATCAATTGTCGTTGAAGAAGATGAAGCTCCTCAAATAGTATCTTCGTTAGCAGAACAAGTTGCCACTGAACCAAACTCTCCAGTCTTGAATAAAAATGTCGATGAATTCGTTCAAGAAGACATTGCAGATTTTGATGGAAATGTGTTTTACAATGCACCTCCAACTCCTATGTTTGAAGAAGCTGAGTCATCTTCAACATATCAGGATCCATAAAAAATGCATGAGTTTCATCAAAAACATCGCTCAAGTGATAGGAGGACTAAGAATCATCAAAATGAACAAGTGATTGGTGATCCCTCAAAACCTATAATGACAAGAAATCGACTTCAAACCGATGCAGAAGTTTGTATGTACGCATTAACAGTGAGTTTATCTAACACCCCTAAATTTGCAATGCATCAAAATACAACAATGGGGTATACTTCATAATACAAGCTCATGAGTCACTGCAAACGACTTTAAAAGAAACATTTACTAATAAAGATGTTAGCCGTGATATTTAGTAAAGTGATGGTCATTAAACAATCCCGAGCCTTGTATAGGAAAACGTAGTTTTCGGGAGTTTAGTTAAGCTAGTTGGGCCTAGTTGTCGGGCTCAAGCCCATTTGTTCTATGAACCGGCCCAACACAAAAGCTACAGAATAGTCCTTCCTTGAAGCTATTTAAAGCCCTATCCAAGTGTGCAGAGGGTGATGCTTCTCATTTTTCTTTTGTGAAACAAGTAACCATTTTTCTTTTGTTTTACTTTCTCTCTCTAAAATCTATTTTCCTTATTTTTGTGTTTGAGGTGATGAAATGATATCCTAACAAGTGGTATCAAGAGCCAAGGTTGGGTTAAGTGATTTGTTTGTGGTAACTTTTTAGATTTTATTGTTTCGGCTTATTTTTTGTTGTTTTTCTATTCGAATTTTTTTTCCATTATATCGTTCATTATAATTTTTTTGTACAAGAATCTTGTGGTTTAGTGCTTGTGGTTTAGTGCTTGTAATTCGTTGAGGTTGTTTGTGCAAATCGCAAGGTCGGAAAGAAGCGAAGTTCGAACGAGTGACTTCAACAAGGTTCGAACGAGTTTGGTTCGAACTAGCGAAGATCGAACGAGGGTTTTTCTGTTTTGGATCGAACTAGTATTTCCTTTGAGGATCGAACGAGCGATCTTTGTTTGGATCGAACGAGCGATCTTTGTTAGGTTCGAACGAGTGGAAAACGAGACCATCGAACGAGCGAAGGATCGAACTAGCCAGGATCGAACTAGCGTCGATCGAACGAGCGAAGGACCGAACTAGCCACGATCGAACGAGCGAAGGACCGAACTAGCCACGATCGAACTAGCGTCGATCGAACGAGCGAAGGACCGAACTAGCGTGGATCGAACTAGCGTCGATCGAACGAGCGAAGGTTCGAACTAGAGTCGATCGAACAAGCACATTCGAACTAGAGTCGATCGAACAAGCACATTCGAACTAGAGTCAATCGAACAAGCATATTCGAACAAGCAGGATCGAACTAGCCAACCGAACGAAATTTTTTTTAGAAAACTTGTGTGACGAAAAGGGTTTCAGTAAAACAGCCATAACTTTTGATCCGTAAGTCCGTTTAAGGCCCGTGACCTCTCAAATCGAAGAGAAAAACGTGACGGATCACGCTGTAACCACCCTTTGGCAGGTTAAGGATTTTTCGAAGCCCAAAAACATCGTTTTCTATGATTTATTGACACTTTTCAGTATTTTTGGAATTTTTCGCCGCTGATTCGATCAAAATCATTCACGGTTATTGTGATCTTGTAAATCCCGTTAAATTCATTATCGGTTTTGATCTAGAAGAGTAAAATCTGGTGAACGTAATTGATTCAAATCCCAACAAACAACAAATCACTTTACCCACTAAGATCTGTTTGTCATTTACATCATTTTTACATGTCGACTCACAGACATTTATGCAGCGGTTCTGGAAAACCGCCTCTATGCTTAACAAAGCGCACTATGTTTCATGGACATCTCGTCTTTTCGGTATGCTAGGTAAGTACCAAATGGAAAGTTAATCTACAACTAAATGAATGGTCCTTTGTCAGACGAATGATCCTGAAACCAGGTGATACAGATCGTGAGTACCTGTTCTGCAACGTTTCATGAACAAACCGATGATGAAAACTCACAGTAGCAGAAATTAAAACAGATGGAAGGTAGATGATCAAGCTATTCAGGACCATTCTTTCGGTCTTCATGAAGGACATCTATGTGTCGTTGTATAGTTGTGAACTGTCAGGAATCTGGTTTACGTGTGCAACAAATGATGAAAGGTTCTGTTATTGGAATTCAAGAAAAGAGAGGCTAAGTTGTTCTAATGAATGGGAAAGGTTACCTCACTGATGGGGAATCGTTGAGTCTTACTTTACCGTTTCTCAAAAATTGATGATTGATTTTAGCGAAACCAACACTTTCTGAAAAAGATTGTAGTAACTCAAGTTCCTCAACAACTTACACCAGAATGGGGAGTCGCATGTTACATTGTTCATCAACCGAAGGACTTGGCATACGACAGTTACACTCAGTTGTATGATTTCTTGACAAGTACAATCAAAAGGAGGTTGATGATCAAGAGCAGAAGACTTGCAAAAACTATGATCCGCTAGCACTCATGGCAAATTCACAATCCTTTCAACTATCCAGTGTTTCACCAGATCAACCATCACTCAAGTACCTACATGCCACAACCACAACCATCACAACACTACAACCCTACAACCATCATTCAATCAGAACTACATGAAACAACCAATGCAAATCCCGAAGACATCACAGATCCACCACCGCAAGGAACATGGGCATCGCTCTCAATGGCTAAGGCATTTCAAACTCAACTACTCAACACCATCCAACACACAACCAGAGAATTTCATTCAAACCCTCTTAATCGGCAGATTGCTCATCCGGGTATGAATATGGTCAAGACAGACAGATGCAGATGTTGGAGCTAATGGTGGGAATCGTTTGCCAGTATGCTGGGAGTATGTTGGGTATCAACCCTGGGGTATAATGCAGTACATAATGTTCGGAATAGGTTGTTCAAAATTGCAAGTTCAGAATCTGGGCTGTCAGAATATGGTAATTCAGAATGGGCATGGGTGTTCAGAATATTGGAATGGTAATGTTGTAGCCAGCACGGGCTCGAGGTACGGCCTGGGAAATTATGGTAATCAGATAAGGTGTTAAATGCAGAGGATTGGTCATCTTGCTAGAACTGCACAGTTCTGACCAAGGAGATGGGCTGCTGCTTATCTTCAGACTCAGTTGTTGATTGCTCAAACGGAAGAAGAGGAATCCAACTCCAAGCGGAAGGAGTTTATTTGATGGCTGCGCAGCAGATCTTGAGAAAATTGAGGAAGTAATGCAACTGGCACTTTTGATGGCTCATTCTGCAGCAAGCAACGCATCGGTACTCAGATGACAACGCTCCCCGGTCTATGATTCAGACGGATCAGCTGAGGTACAAACTATGACAACTGCTATGATAATGAGATATTTTAATATGTTTACTCAAGAGAAGCAGTTTATACTGGAGCTACTCGAACCATTTCTGAACCCACCAAGAACAACTGAATGATAGTAATGTTATTTTGATTTCTAGTGTGTGAGACAGGCAGGGGGGAACAGTAGATCAACATCCTGCAACTGTTGAGGAAACACGTGCTTACTTTGAATCATTATATAATAATTTGGCACTTGAAGTTGAAAAGGTCAACTCGGTCAATCGCAAAATGAAAGAAACAAATGTTGATTTGACCACTGAGCTTGCTAGATATAAAAATCAAGAAAAGTGTTTTGAAATTAGTCAAGAAAAATATGACCAAAACTTGAAAAGATGTATCAAAAAGTCGGTTTATCAGAACAAATGTTTACAAAAGATAAGATGCTCTCATTTAAGTTCCGGCTGTAAAACAAAATAACGGACTTTGAAATGCGGCAATTTCAAATTTAAGTAACCCACGCACCCTCGCTCCACAACCCGGCCGAAAAATCAAATGTTTCTTCTCTTCTTTGCATCCTCGATCAATACGAATAATCGGTTGAAGTCTGATTTCAAAATACGCGAAGACGGAGCTTCTTGATATAAACCAAATTCAAATTGAGATAAGATAAAGGAATTAGATAATATTTGCGCGCTAAAAGGGGTCAATCGTTACAACTCAGTCCGAATCTCGCACCTCCTTCACCCCCTACAGCTGCCTATCCACGCCTTTCGACCAAACGAATAGTAACAATGCGCTCCCGCTGCCGGTTCACGCCCCCAAAATCCGTCTTTTACCCAGTCTCAAGGCACAAGCATCAGACCGCCGATAAAACACAACCAGAGTTCTCGTATATAACCCCCTGCCACAAGTCTCCCTCGTCCACCTACCTCCTGACCCCACCCCCCCACACGCCACCACCCACCCCCATCGCATCCCCTCAACTAAAATTACCTAGTTACTCCGTGGCAACCCCCACCCCCATACACAGCCCCACCTCGGAAGAGAACCCCACCCCAATGCACAAAGCTTGCTCTTAACGAGGGCAGTCAGCATCTCCCCAAACCCCCATAATATGGCATAATACCCAACACATACAGAGAAGTTCGATACCAGATATTGAGAAAAACTCAATCCTAACCCCCATCACGGCTCCAATACAACACTTTAACAAATTACCGCATAACATCTTCCCATCGCTACGCCGGCTGTCTATGTTTCTCTAATAGATCGCGCCAAGACACACAGAAGAGGTGTATGTTGTACAAACCCTAGATACTTCCACTAAAAATCGCGACACACATATCCGTAGCCCCTCCACTGTCACCTAAAAAAATACGATTCTCAATAACCATATACACTGAAGCAATCCCGTTTTGGCTTCGACCACTACTCTAAGTGTAGCCTCAACCTAATTACTACAGAGGTAAAAAAGCATCCCACATTCCGATGACTCTTAACGCTCCGTTGTCACCCCACAATACGTCTCTGACGCGTATCGCTATACTATACACCTCCCACTATATATCCGTCCCCGGCCTCGTCACACCACGTGCCCTCAATCAGACGTATCAACACAAAATTTTACTCAATAAGCCTAATTGCGCTCTGACACACTCATCCAACTCCCACAAGTCGGATTCCTAGGACTTCAAAAATTCTTGAAACTACTCAATTTTGAAAAGAAGAGCCAAATTTGTTCGAGACTTTAAAGATCTGGCAAAAAGAAGCTGATGAATTCTCTTGCTAAGCACAAGACATTGGAATAGGAAATTGATGCGTCTCTTGAGAGCAGTTGTCAGTCAAGACTTATGTCTATTGTGCAAAAATCATCGGCTGGTAGATTTCACAAATATCCAACACTTGAGCTTGACCGTACCGAAAAGAACGTCTTGAAAAATTGTATCATTAAAAAGGAGAAAGAACTATGTCTAAACTTTGGAATGATTGGTACAAGAAATGTGAAGAATGCAAATATGACAAATCGTACGATAAAGTTCATATGACATGCAACACAAATCAGAAACGTTGCATGCTCAGTTGGGAGTCTCAAGGGTAAAAGTCGGATACTCCATGTGTATCAAATACCCTTGATCCTTTGTCTCAGAAACTAGAAAATGAGAATGTAGAATTAGAGTTTCAGGTTCGAAATTATGAAAAAGAAATAGTCTCCACCTTAAAGACCACATACCAAAAACCTGTTTGACTCTATTTCTGAGACACGTGCTAAACTCAAAATTCAATTAATTGACCTCTTGGCAAACAATTACAGATACGATCTATGATATGCTAAGCTAAGAGCCAGTTATTGGATAAAGTTTCTGAACAAGTGGACCACCACCAACGGTCAGAGCTACGAGTACGAATACTAAGTTTGCAAGAATAATCAACGAGAGGAAACCGTCTTTGCAACCTGTAAGAAAAAACCTTGTTGTGAGACAACCAAATGCATTTCAATCTGCACATACAACATCATCAAAAAATCGGGTTCCTCAAAAGGTTGATGAGATGAATGATTTGTCAAAACCAGTCACTTCAAACTCGGTACCCACACCACAAGAAT
Source organism: Tanacetum coccineum (assembly GCA_026074375.1). NCBI lineage: Eukaryota > Viridiplantae > Streptophyta > Magnoliopsida > Asterales > Asteraceae > Tanacetum > Tanacetum coccineum. The sequence continues at coordinate 10,415 of BQNB010089576.1, forward strand.
CAAAAATTGTGAAACATGATAATGTGATTGCCCCAGGATGTTAAGGGATTTAATTCCTTTCAAGCCTTCTAGGAAGCAAAGTATGTCCCTAACTAAGTTAGAGCAAAGCGTTAGGGACAACTCCAATCACGTTTCAAACCTCATGTGTCATCAAGAAAGATGTTAATTCTGACTCAACTGTTTATCTTCTACAGGAGTAGACAACATGCTAAGGACCAGAAGCCCACAGCCTAGGAGCAATACAAAGATTGATAGGGGTTCCCCTCTGGCGTCTAAGAGTAGCTTGCAAGAATAAAGAAGTTGAAGTAGAAGAACACAATAGGAATTTACTGCTTTTAAGAATAAGAAAACACCTATGTGTCATCCCCGCTGTGAATGTAAACACGTTAAGCTTGATCACTCGGAATGATCAATCTGAAGTTATTTGTGCTATGTGTAAGCAATGTTTAATCATGCTAATCATGTGTTTTGTATGCTTAAAACTTGTGAATGACATGATTCTCGTGGCAAAACAAAAGGCAAATGTTTCAAACACTGAAAATCAAAAGAAACAAAAGCCAAAGGTTAAAAAGCCTAAGAAAGTAGGGTCCAACGAAAGACTTGCTTCACCTAAGCCTAGTAATCCTAGATTTTGCCTTAGGTGGTCACCAACTGGAAGATTTTTTGACATTAAAGGAAAAATAATCACATCCAGTGAATCTGAGAGTCAATCTGACTGCTCTAATGGTGATAATGCTTGTACTTCTAACCCTTCGGAACCTAAAATCAAACGGTTTCCAAATTCCACTTCTTTTCTTGGCAGGTTATCCAAATTTGTTTATGGTGTGTCGACTCGGGTTGCTCCAAGCATATGACCGGGAACCTAAAGCTTCTCATCAATTTCGTCTGGAAGTTTTTGGGAACCGTTCGCTTTGGAAATGATCATGTTGCTGCAATTTTGGGTTTCGGTGATCTTCAATGGGGAAATATTTTGATCACCAGGGTTTATTTCGTTGAGGGCTTGGGGCACAATCTGTTCTCGGTTGGGCAGTTCTGTGATTCAGATTTAGAGGTTGCTTTCAGGAGGAACTCGTGTTTTGTCAGAAATCTAGATGGTGTTGATTTGTTAAAAGGAAACCGTTCAACAAACCTTTACACCATCAATCTCCATGAAATGCTCTGCATTTCCCAATTTGCCTCATGGCTCGAGGCACATCTTCTACCAAGTCATGTTTATGGCATCAACGTTTATCCCACCTCATTTTGACACCATCCAATGACCTTGCCAAAAAAATGATCTTGTCACCGGGTATTCCAAAATTCAAATATCATTAGAGAACACCTTTGTCCCTCTTGTGAGCAAGGAAAACGCAAAAGGGCGTCTCACCCCCCAAACCAGTTCAATTCTAAGCAGTGGTTACAACCTTCTTCATTGGATTTGTGTGGTTAATGAGAATTGGCTAGCATAAATGGAAAGCGATATGTTTTGGTGATTGGGACGATTACTCTCGTACACTTGGGTCCTTTGCTCAGATCAAAACGGATGAAGCACCAGAGTGATTAAACCCTTCCTGAAGCGAGATTTACTCGTCACTTCTTCGTACCTGTCATCATCATAAGAACCGATAACGCACATGACATTCAAAAATCCAATCCTCTAAAGAATACTTTGAAGTGTTGGCATATCTCACCAAGGTTTCTGTTCCGGAAACACCTCCATAAAATGGAGTCGTGGAACGAAGAAACTGGATGTTAGTGGAGGCTGCTAGAACAATGTTAATTTTCTCTCGTGCACCGTTATTCTATGGGCGAAGCCCGATTGCTATGCGTGCTTCACTCAAAACCCGCTCCATCATCATCGTCGATTTAACAAACACCATACGAGCTCATTACGGCAGAAAACCGGATATTCCTTTCTGATGTATTTGGGGCTCTTGTTATCCCAAAGAATGATGTGAAGAGATTGGAAGCTTGGTGCAAAAGGTTATATTGGCTTTTTCATTGGCTATTCTGCTGATTCCTGTGCTTACAGGGTTTACAACCGAAGGACAAGAAATCAATAGAGACAATGATGAGTCATTTTGCTGAGTTTCAGCAATGCTTTTGAACAAAGCAGTTCAAAACCTGGGCTTCAAGGCATGACCTCTAGACAAATCAGTTCAGGACTCGGTATTACTTATGCTCTAACTCAACGACCAACTGAAGGTGAATTGGACTTACTGTTTGAAGCTATGTATGATGATTCCATTGGTGGTCAACCGCCAGCTGCTCCAAGAACTGGTCCGGCTGCTCAAGCACCTCAAGCTCTTCAGACTCCAACGGCAACTACAACATCAGCAGACACTGCCCCGACACCAACAAATTCATTCTCTCAAGCAACCAGTATTCCAAGCACTTCACAGAATGTTGACGAGCTCGAAACACAACAACAACATGGTCAGCCTCATCCTGCAACAAATGCTGACAATGTTCCGCATGCTATGTTCGATGATAATTCATTTGTAAATCCTTTTGCTACTCCATCCACAAGTGCTGCTGAATCATCATCCTCACAATATGTGGATCCATCGAACATGCATACGTTTTACCAACCGTACCCTCATGAATATCAATGGACTAAGGATCACCCTCTGGAACAAGTGATTGGAGAACCCTCATGACCAGTCTTGACAAGAAATCAATTAAGAACAGATGGTGACATGTGCATGTATGCATTAACGGTGAGCACATTGGAACCAAAGAATGTCAACGAGGCTATGACCGACCCTGCATGGATTGAATCAATGCAAGAAGAGCTTCTTCAGTTCAAAAGGCTTGATGTATGGGTGTTAGTTCCTCCTCCGGATAACATAAAACCGCTTACGTTGAAATGGTTATTCAAAAACAAGCATGATGAAGAGAACACGGTCATCCGAAACAAGACTCGTCTGGTTGTGAGGGGGTACCGCCAAGAGGAAGGAATAGATTTTGAAGAATCCTTCGCTCCGGTTGCTAGAATGGAAGCTATCAGGATATTTTTGGCATATGCTGCACACAAATCGTTCACGGTGTTTCAAATGGACGTGAAAACTGCATTCTTGCATGGTACATTAAAAGAAGACGTGTACGTATGTCAACCTGAAGGTTTCATCGATGCTGACCATCCAAGCCATGTCTACAAGTTAAAGAAGGCATTATATGGGTTAAAGCAAGCACCAAGGGCATGGTACGATGAACTGTCAACGTTCCTCCTACAAAATCACTTCTTCAAAGGCACAATTGATCCAACATTGTTTATAAGGCGCTTCGACGATGACATCTTAGTGGTACAGGTCTATGTTGATGATATTATCTTTGGTTCTACACACCCTAGGTATACCCAACTATTTTCTGACCTCATGAAAAGCCGCTTTGAAATGTCGATGATGGGGGAAATGACGTTTTTCCTTGGTTTACAAGTTAACCAATCCCCTTGTGGCATATTTATAAACCAGTCCAAATACGTGTTAGAAATCCTTAAAAAATATGGAATGGAATCTTGTGATCCCGTTGGTACTCCAATGGAGATCAAAGACAAGCTTGACCTTGATCAACATGGGTCTCCAGTCGATGCAACGAAATATCGTAGCATGATTGGTGCCCTAATGTATCTTACGTCTAGTAGACCGGACATTGTACATGCTACTTGTTTATGTGCTCGGTACCAGGCTAAGCCAACCGAGAAATACCTCAAAGAGGTCAAAAGGATCTTTCGTTATCTCTGGGGAACCGTTAATACAGGTCTTTGGTATACGAAGGATTCTGGCTTTAAACTAACTGGATTTTTAGATGCTGATTATGCGGGATGTAAAGATACCTTCAAGAGTACTTCCAGTGGAGCTCAATTCTTAGGCGAAAAGTTGGTTAGCTGGTCCTCAAAGAAACAAGACTGTATGGCGCTGTCTATCGTGGAAGCAGAATTTGTGTCTTTATCCGCTTGCTGTGCCCAAGTCCTTTAGAAGCGGACACAGTTAACGAATTATGGCTTTTACTTCAACAAGATTTCAATCTATTGTGATTCGAAATCAGCCAAAGCTATATCCTGCAACCCGGTCCAACACTCGAGAACAAAACACATCGCTTTCCGCTACCATTTCATAAAGGAACACGTGGAAAAGGGTACGATTGAACTGTATTTTGTCAAGACGGATTACCAACTGGCCGACCTCTTCACCAAAGCCCTTCCAGTAGACCGATTCAACTATTTGGTTCGTCGTCTTTGTATGCCCAGTTTATCTCCTCAGGAACTTGATCGTCTTGCAAAATTACAGTAATTCTTTGTATATATTTTATCAGAAAAACAAAATATAAAAATATAAAACCTATAAAATCAAAATACAAAATCAGAAAATTTCAAAAATACAAAAATAATCTTCTCCGACATGTCTCTCGACTATCGATAACATTTGCGCACCTAGAAATGTTAATTAATATTAACACGGGTGAATAAATGAAGTTCGAGCGAGAGTTTTAAATGCTTTCAAGACATGTCCTTTCACTTTTTTCTCTACGACTTCTAAGTAAATGCGAGCTTAGGACTTAGTCTCCAAAGAAAGGAAAATGTTTATTTATGTACATTTATCCTAAACAACGGGAAGTTCATATCTTCTCGGCCTTGAGCAAAATCATATAAACATTCAAAGTTTTGAATGCTCAATAGAAATACTAAGGAAAATGATGGTAAATAAGATATATCTCACATATGATGGTAAAATCTAATATAATCTCACATATTAATTTTTCTGTTGAGCACAATTTTCTTTCAAGATATTCTCAAAAAGAAAAATTTCAAATTCTTTCCAATGGCGTGCTCAACAAACTCCCACTCCAAGCTTTTCAATCTATTCTATATTTGAGGGGGAGTATAATAATATGATTCATTCTGCATGCACTCTTGTTCTCCCAAGACTTAGTTAGGCTCATGTGAATTCCAGACATTAACTTGTTTTTAATTCACTAATTGTCAAAAATTGTAAACACATATGCAATTTTTGAGGGGGAGAATAGTGATTAAAATGTGATCAATACGGCTTAATAATGGATACGGTCTTCTAATTTATAAGTGCGTTTCTTAAACCTCGCATGTGCAAACTCTTTCATAATATGATGCATATGTGTAGGGGGAGCTTTTGGTGATACAGAAAACTCTCAATGTGTAATAAATGACTTCTCGAACACGTTGACTGATTTTTCAATGGTTTTATGGCTACAATGGATATACCAAAGACCGTCCAACTGTTGTCTCATATGGGGTTATAAGGCGGTTTAGGTTAGGAATTTCTGTTCCATGATCCAGCCAGAACCGGAGGGATCTACCCAGGAACTTTCCTCTAGATAGAGTAGAAGTCCTAGGTATGATTGAAAAAAGGAGTAAAGTGAGATTGGGAAAAATGTTATCCAAGGCATGAGTTATCACTGGAACATCCAACAAGGTGATTATGAGACGCGTTGGTTTACCATTGAAGGGCGTTGAAGGACTGAAAAAGATTGTAAGACACAAGGGTGAGAAGAGAAGCCCTCCATACAACTTAGGCAGAAACGGGTCAAATGCATAATCTATCGGTGATCCACAGTTGATTTTTTTTTTTTGATATGAAGTCAAGTCATCCATGGACCCAGTAATGCAATGCAAAAACCCTCCTTAGCCACTCAGAATCTCTCAAAAGATGTTATGTTTCATTTCTCCCGGAGATCAACACATTTCCTATCGGCTTATCTTCCGAGATCGTGTATTGAAAAGGTGGCGTCCGCTCAGCTCCGCATTACCAAAATAATAATGTGAACTATAGAGTTAGAGCAAACGCGATCCATTAAAAAAATCCACTAGGACACAAAATCATATACTAAATGTTGTACATCATATATACAAACATTTGTTATCATTAAGTCCTACGCATTACCTTGTGTTAATTTGCCAGAACTTCTGAGTGATACTCTTTAGTATTCACAGTGAGATGGAAATCCTTCTTGAGCAACATCTATCAAAGCTCTGGTAGGTGACTTGCGAGATTCTATATGAATATCTAACTTGTGTCAACTGGAAAGGAACGATGGTGTGATTCTTTTATGAATCAAACTTGTTCCTGTAAAATGACTTGACGACTCAATAGAAAGATAGTAACTATCTGTTCACTCGTACTGTGTTGTCTGCTTTGAGACGCTCCGGTTAACGAGAACGGCTAGATGCCGCTGTGAAAACCCTTGTCAATGCGATTCTTGAATTCTATGATCACAGGCCAGTATTTCGGTTTAAGGGGAACGTGGTTTATTGCAACCATATTGACGAAGTGACACAGGGGCACTTTCGTCATATATGGTTTATTCTAACCCCCCCCTTGTACTTGAGGTTTTCCGACGGTTGCAGCTTCTAGGTCCATGACGAGACAAGATTTCAAGGACCTCATAGCTCAATCCTCAAAGGATTAATACATGATGAAAGCTCCAATCTATCAAATTCTTCGAATCTCTGAGACAAGCACTTCCTCATAAGAACATTTTGTGGTCAAGTAATCATGTTAAAGACAATGTTGAGGGAGATTGTAGCAGCTTTCAAGATCTTGAGCATGAGGGTCGAGCACAAGGGGGGGGGGGGGGGGGCCCCTGGTGGGGGGATTTGGGGGGGGGGGGGGGGGGGGGGGGGGGGGGGGGGGGGGGGGGGGGGGGGGGGGGGGGGGGGGGGGGGGGTTCGCAAGGCGGCATAAAGATTCAAGGACTAAAGATTTAGAGATCTCTGTAGTCAAGACAAATCAAGGCCAAAGACCCTGATATCAGTATTTTGTCAAAAGAATGTCAAGTAAAGGCTCAAGATCCAAGATCACATGCATGCAAACGATGCTTCTGATGATGTTTTGAAATATATCCCGAAATATATGAAGTGCCTTGGGAAATCCAAACTTGTACAAGTACATTTATGGAAATCCACTTCACTAGTGTTAGCCGTGATATTTAGTAAAGTGATGGTCATTAAACAATCCTGAGCCTTTAGGAAAACGTAGTTTTCGGGAGTTTAGTTAAGCTAGTTGGGCCTAGTTGTCGGGCTCAAGCCCATTTGTTCTATGAACCGGCCCAACACAAAGCCTACAAGAATAGTCCATCCTTGTAGCTATTTAAAGCCCTCTCCAAGTGTGGAGAGGGTGTTGCTTCTCATTTTTCTTTTGTGAAACAAGTAACCATTTTTCTTTTGTTTTACTTTCTCTCTCTAAAATCTATTTTCCTTAATTTTGTGTTTGAGGTGATGAAATGATATCCTAACAAAAGATTACATTTGATTTTATTAAAAGATCAGAGTTACAAGGTCCCAATAACTTTTAGAAAACTTATTTCCAAATAAGTCACAATATGACAATTTTCCTTTAAAAACATTTTATCGAATGTACAAAGTTCACCAAGTCCACATCCTTCGATATCCGCATTCCATCCCAGCCAAGCTAGCAAGCATATACCTGAGATAAACATGCTAAAACATCAACAAAATGTTGAGTGAATCCATAGAGTTTATAAACAATCACTTTGAACACAAGCATAGCAAAACATTTAGTTCATAGAATAATCACAACGATGCTAGAGCCACGAACCAAACATTAACCATGTGCCCAACCCGAAGTGATAGTGTTACACATACTAAATACAATATGTCTCTGTATGCCCTCGCGAGGAACACACGCCAGACAGGTCGTTAGGCCAAAATAGATCAATTATTATTGCATCAGCGTTTACCGGTTATCAGTAATTAACAGTCCATAAAGGAATGGCCACAACATACCACTCATAGCAACGTTCACATAATAAAATCACATGTGTTCAATTTTCTAAAACAAGCATGTATCTCCCTCGCGGGTTTTTAAAACATAAAAAGATTTAAATGCGAGGCTATGCACTCACCGTTAAAGTAAAAAGATCAGAAGTAGATGAATCTTCGGACGAGAGAAAAGTACGCCTAAGCGCCACCTAAAAGGCGGGACGCGTCTTAGTATAATAAAAGAAGTCAATACGTAAAAAGAATCACATGATCATAAGATATGTCGTCAAGATATGCATGGCATTGCATTACGACTTAACCAAGGTATTTTCATCCCTAAATTGGTGTTCAACCTAAGTTTACACTTAATTAGTCATCTACTAAGTTTCGCTCATTAATTCTTATTTTACTAATGTGTATCCATACTTTTTATATTTCATTCACAACAAAAACGTAGAAATCCAGTTCTGGTATTTACCCAACTTCATAGTAACCATAGCTCCTAGCTTATAAAAAGTACCAAGGATGCGGATTTCACTTAGAAAGCCCTTTGAGTCTAGTTTCCAGAAAGTTAAGCCTCATCATCCAATTATTTACCAATCCATAGGAAATGACTTTTTACTATCAACAACTCAAACCAGAAAGTTTACTCAATTTTAACCACTTACGAAATCGGCCATAAATCCGAATCTATAATAGATTTGAAGTTTAATCCAAAGGGAGGTGTTAGCCTAAGATTTTTATTATTGAACTATGTTTTGAAACCCTAACTCTATTGTGCAAATCTTTGAGTTGTAATTTTTCCAAACGTTGTTCTAGAATTGGTCTAGTTTTCGTAAATTGGCCATATCTCCTCATCGGATGGGGATATCGACCTATCCAATTTAACACATGTCTTGAATATTTTCTATAATCCCGTTAAAATTAATTCTGGACCTTCGCTAGGCTTAAGTTTGTGAAATAAACTCATTTATACTGCTGGTCTGCAGCAGTCCCAAGTTTTCCTACCAAAAACCAGTTTTAGCGTAATTCCCAAACCATGATAGCTATTAAAGTAGATCCACTTAGAGATGTTAGCCTAAGGTTTCTACTACAGATCCATGTTTTTAAGCTTAACTCTTTAGTGCAAAAATATGGAGTTTAACCTGTTTTACAAAAGGTGTTTCAGATTTGACTAGTTTTAGTATTTTGGCCATAACTCGCTCATCCAGAGACGTTGAAAAACCATCCAATTAGCCACATGTAGCTTAGACCTATACCTATCCAACCCTGTAATTTCCCAGTGAGCCATAAGACAAAATTATTTTGTAATGACCTATTTTTGCTACTGATTTCAAACTGCTCCTAAAAACTACTTCAAAACCCTTCCAAAACTTAACCAAATCATTATCTATTCACTTGCAATATCTCAATAACATATCTCAATACATCAAAACTTGATGTTCATGATCAAACCAAATCAATGAAGCTATGAACATGCATCCTTATAAAGAGGGAAATTAATCACATGCATTCAAAATAAAATTAAATCAACACAAAAAGAAACAAGAGGCTTACAAACACAATAGAATATAAAGAAATCAATCAATATCAAACCCTTGTGGGTTTGATATTCGGCCGAGAACACATGGACTAAAGAAAACCAACAAAAATCTGTTTTGTTTCACCAAATTGTTTAGAAACACTATTTATCAACTCCTTGATGATCTTCTTGCACCAAATTGGATAAAATACCCGCAAAGAATCAAAAATTTATTAAAATCAAGAAATCATCAATCTTGATGCATAATTGATTTTAATTAAAGATGATGATGGGGTTTGATTTAGGGATGATTTGGAGTAAAAAGGAAGTGTTTTGATGGAGTTTAGAAGATGATGATGTTGGGTTTTGTTGTTTGGTCGTCGAACAGAAGAAGGATAAGAGAAAGATCGATTGGTTTTTTTTTCTATAATTCGTGTGTGTTATAGAAGGGTGGAGTCTTATTTATAGGTAGATAAATTACCAGTATAATTTCCTTAAAAAAACAAGGGTGTCGTTGGTTTTGGTTAAGTCATAACCGGCCCCCCTTATTGGGGTGGGCTTAGTTAAGTGTCTTTGTTTTGTTAAGTTTTTATTACTTGATTCTTCGGCCCATTAACTAATCTAACTTAATGATTTTTATAAAAACACAATTTTTAACTCGGTTTCGGCCAAACACGAATAAAAGATGAAAAATACAAAAATAAAATAATTAAGCTCGCAATGCTTAAAATAGGCGTTCGTTGATTTCTCGATCGATAACGGTTAAATTCCAAATATAGGATTCGCGAAAGTTTTAAAATCGACGATTTTAATAAAAATTGACTGAAATGGAAAAGTAAATTCTTCAAAATTTATAAAATAAATATGAGATTAGAAATAGTACTGACCTTAAATACGGGGTTTTACATCCTCCCCTCCTTATGGGAGCGACGTCCCGGCGCTTTAATCGCTTTATTTGTCCCAATTTCACTTGCAATTAGTAAAAGATGTTATTCTCGAATGGATTCACATGTTCTCACATTATGGCCACACGACCTCCGGCGTATTTGGAAAATTTTCAAAGAGACAATCAATTCAAGAATCATCGGTGATCACACCGATCAAATCAAAACACATATTGTCCAACGGATCACATTAAAAGAGATCGCGTCATTATAAAAATTGCTTGGAGTGCACATAACTCCATCAAAATCGTTACAACATTATTCAAAACAAGGCGCTTATCATTAAGGGTACAAAATCACATAATTGCATGCTCGCTAACCGTCAAGCCATGCAAATTGTTTAGCTTTGGGGGAAAAGGCGTACCCCGCCGACCCAATTTTGATTAAATCATGCTTGCTAATAGTCCTGCCTATTTCATCAAAAGAGATCGCATTGTTGCAGAAATCATTCGGAGTATACATAACTCCATCGAAATCACTACGGCATTAATCGAAACAAGGTACTTATCATTAAGCACATATAATCACATAACGGCATGCTTGCTAAATAGTCAAGCCATGATTAACAACAAATAATTTCAGCTAAGACCAGCCCAAGAAAAGTTTTTAAAGTTACAGGATGTTTACGGGCCTGATAGCCATGGATGCATATCCAAAAAGATTTTTATCATTGTAGGGTGTTCATACGCGAATCCATACCCAAAAAGGGATTTTTAATATTACAGGGTGCTCGCAGGCTTTATAGCCATAGATACATACCCAAAAAGAGATTTTTAACATTATAGGGTGCTCACGGGCTTTATAGCCATGGATACATATCCAAAAAGAAATTGTTAACATTACAGGGTTCTCACGGGCTTTATAGCCATAGATACATACCCAAAAAGAGATTGTTAACATTACAGGGTGCTCACAGGCTTTATAGCCATGGATACATACCCAAAAAGATATTGTTAACATTACAGGGTGCTCACGGGCTTTATAGCCATGGATACATACCCAAAAAGAGATTGTTAACATTACAGGGTGCTCACGGGCTTTATAGCCATGGATACATACCCAAAAAGAGATTGTTAACATTACAGGGTGCTCACGGGCTTTATAGCCATGGATACATACCCTATCTAATGGTCAAGTTTGCTTATATTATCAAACTTCGAGCATTCTTCACGGTGCCCCAGGCACGATCGTCACCAGCTTGGCTGCCAACCGCGGGATTTATCGAGCTCGCACACCAATCGCGACCGCTCATACCCGACTCCTTCTCGTGTCTTTCAACGAGCGTCAAGGACCCTTATCCCGTATCTTTTAACGGGGGGCTAAAAATGTCTCGTCTTTTTCAACGATCGCAAGGGTAGGCGTACCCTGCCGATCCCACATATCACATAAACACATAAAAAGCAAAAGTTTTGCACATAATTTTCAACTATGGCTATCCGCCGTTGATCATCGATGATCAAAAGGGATCGAGTCAAGCACAAGGATTCCTCAGCTGAATAAATAGAGACGGCAAACGGGATTGTCTTTTATCTACCAGCACGAAGTCGGCAAACTCTAACTGTCCATCGCGTACCATTTTATTCCCTACAGAAAATGATGAGGGACGACATCACTATGATTCGGTAGGATCCGACCATTGTGCTTGGCTCTCATACCGAATGCTCTCCTTTTGAGCCATCCTTGTTTGACTCTACGTTGGTATCCGAGTCACCACTCTACGTTGGTATTCGAGTTCACAAGGCAGAATAGGAATAAATCAAACACCTCGAATTCACAACTCGAGCTTGTGTAGGATTCATCCATAACATTAGATGACCGAACATATACGTTTCGGGGGTAGAAGTCTTATTCATGATTACATATTTATTCAACAAGGATGATTCACAGTTTGACGTAGAAGAAACTTTCCTCTACGGACGTTGTTCGACATATCAGAAAAATGAAAGAAGGATGATATAAGATACATTTGATGTGGGAGAAGTCTTTTTCACGGTTATCGATTGGTAAAACCATAGTGATTTTCGTTTTGTCGTAGGATGATTTCCTTCACAATTATCGATCGTTGTAACAAGAGAAAGCACAGTAATACGCATTTGGTGTAGGGGAAGTCTTTTTTTTATTAGCCTCGGAGTTACTCGAACTCGGCTTTCATCCACTTTGGCAGTCTTCTGATCTCGTTAAAATTCCTTCTCAGTGTCGGTATCAGGTTTCTTTGTATTTCATCACCAACATTATGATTTAGATTGGATTTCACAGGTTACACGTGACACACGGAAATATTTTTCAAAATTATTCGGTCAAGGTGACTTTCTAAGTCAACACCATCTGAAAGAAAAGATTTCAAAGAACGCAAGAAAATTCAGACTTGTTTTTACGAAATCGAATCAAATAGGATTACTTGCATAAGGATCCACTACTTAGAAGCATTCCCACCCATACATTTATCCAAAATCACTAGTTTAAAGGCGACGATTAATCCGACATAGCGTGGCTCTTCCTGAATTATGCATAGTTAGCTAGGCTAAGCATAATTGAGGACCAAGCGACGATACATCCGTCCTCGTCAAAAGAAAACTTTTCGATTATTACACACCATATATGATGATGAAAGTTTTTGACCTGTCCTTAAATGGGAAAGAAATATTTATTTATTTATTTATTATTTTTTATTTCATTTCGAGAAACACGTCAACTATTGTTCATCCATTTTTTGGGAAACACATTTTAGCTTTGTCTTGTGAAAATCGACGCAATTTGGCATTTAATTTGATAAAACATTTCATAAATTATTATATATTTTTGGAATAAATTGTTCATAAAAAGACATTAAGGTGGTTTGGGATCAAGGATCATAGCAAGTACAAGAAGTAGTAAGTTAGGAATTAATGCAATTGAATGAGGTAAAGGGGGGATATATTCGCTGACTAGAATTGTCCACACTAGGTGTCAAGATACTCCTAAGATACGACAAGTGTCTCGAGGTAACAACAACCTCTACATATATATCATGAAGTTAACAACGAGCACCATCACAAGTGCTGAAGTAATAACGATCATAATCTCCATAATGAAGCCAGGGATAGTACATACGCTCCCCAATCATACATCAAATATCCAGAAGGTAATCTTCATTGTTCTGCGTTACAAGTACATTCCACCAAACATGGTTTCTAAAAACAAGAAAAGAAAAAGGTTGCGGTGTTTATGTAGAGGACAAAAATACACCCGACAGCATATCCTTACTAACTGGCACTAACAGTTTAGTGATCTATACAAAAATGGTCCTATACCACGGACAAGATCATAAGTGAACAAACGATAAGACTACTGAGGTCCCGGTAGTAGTGAAGATCTCCTCTCTAAAGCAGTGAGGCGTCTATGCAACGTGCTCGATCACGACCTACAATGGTGTTGCGTATTAGGGACTACAATTTCCAAGAAATGCATAAATTGCAACAATATATAATAATACATATGCCGGCATGTAAGAAATCTTATGTCGAAGAATCCATGAACAAGACACCACTTATAATCTTACAACTTACATTTTTCGAAATTTCATCGGTTTTACTAGTTACTTGGTGACGCCTAAATAAATACCAAATATCCACAACGGTCGCCCATCTTCCATTTATAGACTTCTATATGTATTGACAAGTTCCAGTATTTTTCCTAAAAAATCTTAATGTGTCCAACCATTTTACAAAAATTCATCAATGCAACATGTTCCAAACGGGGTCTACTGGAACCTTGCCAAAGTTTGGCATGCGCATGCCCACTTAGACCCTACAGTAAATTCTGTAAAAATTCACAAAATTCATACACATTATGAACTTGATGCAGTTGAAATTGCATTGAAAAATATTAAGTTTTGATCAGTCAGCTCGCCACATTCTTGCAATCGAAATTCTGGGACAGATTCACTTTTTGACAACCCATCTTGTAAATTCAATTTGACTAACTTTTATTTATTGAAAATGCGTGAGGCCGCTTTTGTTAGAAAGTAGACTCGCCGAGTTTAGTTTTAGAATCAAGAAAATCCAGAAAAGCTTTTAGAATGACCAAGTTACTAAGCGTACAAGTCGACCCAAAATTCTGCACAAAATGCTTAGTGCAGAATTTGGCGATTCCATTTTCCAAACTTCTAATAGGCATAACTTATTCGTTTTTAGGAGTTAGAATCCGATTCTTATATCGAAACGAAGCTACGGACGATGTCTAACACATTCCTAGGTCAAAACTCAGTTTATAACAACTCAATTTAGCCAAACCAATCCTTAGTTTTCTGCCCTAATTCCTATTCTGGATTTACCACAATCGACCCATCCAAACGCACCCAAACTACAACTCACTATACTCATTATACCCATTTTAAAGGATCAAGACCTTTAGACACGACCGGAAGTGTACATCTAATTTATTAGTTCTCGTTATACATGTTCTAATTCTAATCGACTAACTTTATATTCTTTTATCAAAATTACCCATTTTGACCTATTACCAAGATTAAGACATTTAGACGCGAATGAAAGTATGAAACTAGTTCATTAGTTGAAATTTCTGTTTTAGTTAATGTAGTATATGCCTAATCATTTGGTAAAACATTAATTGACCATTAAAAGAATTTTTCCGATATTGACTCTTGTAACATATTTTCTAAATCTGACCCGTCCGAAACGACCCGCTAGATGACATTTTCATGACTCGAACTCTAAACCATTTTTATGCAAAGCGACGTTTCGGATAACTTTTTAGTTTTAGTTCAGACCCGAATCTCGACAGAAAATGTCGAAAATACTTTTTTTTGTTTCTGCAGTAAGCTAAAAATTCAGCAAGAACTGATTGGAACTTTTATGGTTTTTCAAAATATCAAATGGCCGCCAAACGTTTGTTTTTAAGAGTTACGAGACGTGCGACCTACCGTTTCGAAGCTAGGGATGACCTCTATCATATTCTCAAGCCTAAAATCAAATTTAAAATTTTTGACTCACCCAAACTTGACACGCAAACTTTCTGCAGTAAAAGTGACTCGTGAAATTTTTTCGAAAACAGTCATAGTCCAGGTTTTGAAAAATGACCTAATTCGCTATGATTCGTGCTTTGATACCAATCTTTAACACCCCTAAATTTGCAATGCAGCGGAATACAACAATGGGGTGCTACTTCATAATACAAGCTCACGAGTCACGGTAAACGACTTTAAAGGAAACATTTACTAATAAATATTACATTCGATTTTATTAAAAGATCAGAGTTACAAGGTCCCAATAACTTTTAGAAAACTTATTTCCAAATAAGTCACAATATGACAATTTTCCTTTAAAAACATTTTATCAAATGTACAAAGTTCACCAAGTCCACGTACTTTGATATTCATATTCCATCACATCCAAGCTATCATGCATATACCTAAGATAAACATGTTAAAACATCAACAAAATATTGAGTGAATCCATAGAGTTTATAAACAATCACTTTGAACACAAGCATAGCAAAACATTTAGTTCATAGAATAATCACAACGATGCTAGAGCCACGAACCGAACATTAACCATGTGCCCAACCCGGAGTGATAGTGTTACACACTCCTAATACTAAATACAATATGTCTCCGTATGCCCTCGCGAGGAACATACACCAGACATGTCGTTAGGCCAAAATAAATCTATTATTATTGCATCAGCGTTTATCGGTTATCGGTAATTAACAGTCCATGAAGGAAGGGCCACAACATACCACTCATATCAACGTTCACATAATAAAATCACATGTGTTTGATTTTCTAAAACAAGCATGTATCTCCCTCGCGGGTTTTTAAAACATAAAAAGATTTAAATGCGAGGCTATGAACTCACCGTTAAAGTAAAGAGATCAGAAGTAGATGAATCTTTGGATGAGAGAAAAGTACGCCTAAGCACCACCTAAAAGTCAAGGCGCGTCTTAGTATAATAAAAGAAGTCAATACGTAAAAAGAATCACATGATCATGAGATATGTCGTCAAGATATGCACGGCATTGCATTACGACTTAACCAAGGTATTTTCATCCCTAAATTGGTATTCAACCTGAGTTTACACTTAATTAGTCATCTACTAGGTTTCGCTCATTAATTCTTATTTTACTAATGTGTATCCATACTTTTTATATTTCAAAACAAAACGTAGAAATCTGAATTTACCCAACTTCATGTAACCATAGCTCCTAGCCTATAAAAGATATAAGGATGAGGCTTTCACCCCTAGAAATACCTTTGAGTCTAATTTCCAGAAAGTTAAGCCTCATCATCCAATTATTTACCAATCCATAGGAAATGACTTTTTACTATCAACAACTCAAACCAGAAAGTTTACTGAATTTTAACCACTTACGAAATCGGCCATAAATCCTAATCTATAATAGATTCGAAGATGAATCAAAAGGGAGGAGTTAGCCTAAGATGTCTTTTATTGAACCATGTTTTAAAAACCTAACTCCTTAGTGCAAAAAATCTGGAGTTTAACTTGTTTTCCAGACGATGTTCCAGAATCATCTAGTTTCCGTAAAATGGCCATATCTCACTCATCCGGAGGAGATATCGCCCTATCCAATTTGACACATGTACCTTTATAACACCCTGTGTTTTCAAGTCTTTGACGACGTCAATAAATGTACTATTTATTTTTATTATTGTACGTGTTTGCTTAAAATTGTAAACGTTAAGTTAAATCGCGTACGCCAAAAATTAGCGTTCAATGTAAACGGGCATCAAACAATTAA
>BQNB010089577.1:0-27371 GCA_026074375.1 Tanacetum coccineum
TTAGAGACTCGATGAATGATTCATCTGCTTTGTTTGGTTTTTAATTTCGTATTCATTTTAAGCTTTAAACATTTATCTACTTTGTTGGGTACTTTGTTGGGTGAAGTTGCAATGCTAAGTCTTTTGTAGTTTAATCTATGTATGAAGTCTTGCTGATTTTTTTGTCTTAAAGATATGCTTAGTTTCTAACATTCTTGTAACCTAATCTGGTTTTCTTATTACCTTTTAGTGTTCATTGCTTATTGAGCACGTGAAGCTATAATTGCAATGTTGGGTTGCTATTGATCATTAATACATGTTTTGGTGCTCTCTGTTTAGTTAAAAAAGAAAAGAAGCCTGAATTGCACCACGGTGAGGATGACTTTTGAGTTTCTGTTCCATACAAGATTTTCAAAGGTTGTTGAACTCATTTTGAGATTTAGTAGATGGCGTTTGCTAAATTCAAGGCAAGAGACATGTTTCAATTACATGCACTAACATGCTTACAGATCCCCAACTCACACAAACCGTACGCAATCAACAATTACATACAACCCGTATGCATCGCACGGGTCTGCATGCCTCGTTGCGTTTAAAGTACACTTAGAAACAATTTCAATAATTTGACAACACTATCTTCAAGCTCACTAATAAATAGATTGGTTTAGGTAATTAACGCCAAGGATAAATATGTATAAGTAAATTTGGTGAAGCCACTGTCATTCGGCTCAATGTCAACCTTGAACTAACATATCAGTACTCTTGAAATCTTGAAAGACTGAACTAATATACCCAGGTTTCCATTAACCAAAATAGTTCAAAAACTCAATGTTTACAAACCAATTCAACAGCAACAATGACCTTTCTTCCTTTTTGCAAATTCATCACTTTTTAAATGTTTACAAACTAATTAAGCAAAGAATGACTTGATGCTTTTGTCTGTCCAATAATCGTCTAAGCAACTTTCCAATATTCTAAGTTACTGATCCTTTCTTGACTACACCAAATGCAGTGCTAAAAATATTAGGATTTTACAACTAGTAAACCATATTTACTAAGAGTACACAGCGGATAGATCTAGTTTGATGTCTACGATTAACATACGTATAAAGAAAAGAAACACTAACCTTTTAGTCCAATGACTTAAATCAAACAACGAGAATCTTTAACCTTGAAACTTAGTGACTAAGTTGTCACCTCTACGGTTGCTCACACAACACGTCCAACAAATACGCCAAGATGCTAGTCTTTACTTCACGTCTCAAACACCTTGTGTTACACCTTTCTTGGATCGAAAAATCACAAACAAGCCCTTATTGTCTTGAACCGAAAATCTAAAACCCTAGTTAGGGTTTTGCAACGAATTCGGTTCAACCGAATACCAAGAAAACCAAAAATCAAGAATCTCAAAACCCTTGAGGTTTCTAATCGTTGTCACATTTGAAAACTAGTAAACCAAACCTGTATACTTGCTAGAATCAAACTCGAGCTATGTGGGATACCAAGTCGCACAAACGAACCCTTATAGGGTTTACCGAAAATAGAAATAAGAAGGAAAAGAAATCAAAAATCCCTTAAAGGTTTTAAGGGTCGATCGTTTTTATAGAGGGGAGGAAAACCGAAACTTTCTTAGGTTTTTAGGGTTATGGAACACATGCATAATGAGCTAGGATATGAGTGTATTTATATACCCTCAATCTTATTCCTTGTAGAGCAAGGAAAGCACAATCTTCCTTTTCCTCCTTTTCCTAAACCGACACAAACACTTCCCTCTCATAACCCTCATGGATCAGCTAGCATTAGGCATCCACGGGGTTTGTGTTTTGTTTAATTTAGTCCCTCGGTTTACTTTTAAACATTTGTTAAATTAGTTATAAACTAATAATGGAAACTAACGATCATTTAAATAAATATTGTGAAGTATATTTAATTATAAACGTATTCTATGTGTCTTAATGCGTGTGCCCCCAATAGGCTCACGTATTTCTGATCTTATAACACGAGGATCCAATTACCACATTCCAACAGCTTCCACTTGGGAGTTGGAGTAGCGGACTGCGTTTATACTAACAATGGAAACGTCTAGCAACACTATATTTGTTATTAAAACTAGAAATACCTAAGATGAAGTTCCAAGAACATTCTCAGTATAATGGTTATGTATTTCTTGCTAATATCATCCCTTTGTTACAGATACCGTTAAACCATAGATATGGATCCTAACTCATTCCATATAGTTTAACAATTTAGTTTCTCATTATCGAAGTTACTTCAGATATACCAAATGTAATCAAGAATCATCTTGAATTACCCTTTGGGCACGGCCATGCAATTATCTGATTAATTCTAGAGAGGGCCCACGGTATCATACTGCACTTATCAAGTGGAGGAACAAATTCTTTATTGATTACAAGTGTTGTGGATGCTGCTTCACATCACTTCCAAGAATAGCCTTTATAATTGCCTTATTCAGGATATCGTTTGACTTATACTTAAAAAGTGATATCCACACATGCAGAACTTGTTTGCATCTCAAGTCTAAGGATGACTTATTTAACCATTTTTGACATCTTACTTATGATAAGGATCCAAAAGTAAATGTACGAAAGTTGGGGTGTCCAATATGCAACCCTTGTAAATAACATATGAGTTCGGTGGGAACCATCCATGCATGTAAAAAATACAACCAACACTCACATTTGCCTTATGTAACAATATTCCTATATTGTTAACCGACAATGGACATATTTAGAATGGTAAAATCATTCAAGGATTAAACATGCAAATAAAGGAGAACAATTATTATATGTATGAAAACAAATACCAAGTAATTTTATTCATCAGAAAGTAAAAATTGTCTTACAATCCCAATTATCCAAATACTAATGAAAAACACAGATTTACATGAGATTACTAGCTGGAAGCATTCTTATATTCTTAGTATGTTCTGAATGCTTAGGAAAAGCCAAAGCTTTAGTAAAAGGATCAACTAAGTTATCATCTGTGTGAACTTTTTATATCTTAACGTCACCAAACTCTATAACTTCACGAAGGTAGTGAACTTTGGCACGATAATGTCTAGCACCTTTAGTGATTCCTGATTCATTAGCTATAGTAATGGCTCTAGTATTGTCATAATACATCTTTATGGGTTCTTCAATTGTGGGTACCACTCCCAGCCCATAAGGGAATTTTCTAACCCATACTGCCTCCTTAGAAGCATCTGAAGCAGCTATATACTCAGCTTCTGCAGATGAAGTTGCAAAGATGCTATGCTTTGTACTCTTTCAGTCAACAGCACCTCCATTTAAAATGAATACATATCCGGTCTGAGACTTCAAGTCGTTAGCATCCGTCAGATATCCAGCATCAGTGTAGCAAGAAACCCTAAGCTCTCGTTTTATATCACCTCTGTAAACAAGAAACATATCTTTAGTATTGCGAAGATACTTTAGAATGTTCTTAATAGCAGTCCAGTGAAGTTCACCTGGATTCTATTGAAACCGGCTTGTTATGTTATGAGCGAACGCAACATTAGGGCGAGTGCGTCTTACAACATACATAATGGATCCCACCACCGAAGCATATGGTACATTCTGCATGCGCTTCACCTCAGCAGGTGTTGAAGCACCTTGTGATTTGCTTAATTTGAGTTTTTCTTGCATGGGGATACTTCCACGTTTGGAATTCTCCATGAAAAATCTTTTTAAGATTTTCTCAATATAACCACTTTGACACAAACCAATTAACCGCTTTGATCTATCTCTGTAGATCTTGATTACAAGAATATATGTAGCTTCTCCTAAATCTTTCATAGCAAAACACCTTCCAAGGTAGGATTTTACACCTTGTAACATTGGAATGTTGTTTCCCATGATTAATATGTCATCGACATATAAGATTAGGAAAGTGACATAACTCCCACTAGCTTTCATATATACACATGGCTCATCATGATTTTGAGTGAAACCAACTTTCTTAATTTCATCATCAAATAGTTTTTTCCATTGCCTTGATGCTTGCTTAAGCCCATAAATGGAACGCTTGAGCTTGCATACTCGGTTTGGAAATTTTGGATTAACAAAACCTTTAGGTTGCTCCATGTAGACCTCTTTAGAGAGATATCCATTAAGGAAGGCAGTTTTGACATCCATTTGCCAAATCTCATAGTCATAAAACGCAGCTATGGCTATAAGAATCCTAACAGCTCTAATGTCTGCAACAGCAAAGAAGGTTTCCTCATAATCAATCCTGGGGGTTTGAGTATATCCCTTCGCCACAAGACGAGCTTTATAGGTGTGTACAGCTCCATCCATGTCGGTCTTCTTTTTGAAGAGCCATTTACTACCAAAGGTTTTACCGTTAGGAGGAAGATCAACTAAGTCCCAAACTTCGTTATCTTTCATGGATTACATTTCCACATTCATATCATTTAGCCATTTATCGGACTCAGGATCAAACAATGCAGCTTTATAGTTAGCGGGTTCATTAAGATCATTAAGATTCCCCAACTCATACTCATCAGCCTTGATGTTTAAGCACATTTGATCTAGAGCATGTCGTGTCCTAGTGTACCTACGAATGAGAATGATATCACTTTGAGGTTCATCAATTTCTTGATCACCCTCATCTTGATGTGAGCTAGTGTTTTTAGAAGGATGCGTATCTTCTTCTTGAATTAAATCAAGATCTTCTAAACTCCCACTTACTTCTTGATTTATAAGACTATTATCAAAGAATTCAGCATTCCGAGCAACAAATACTTTGTTTTCAGGTGGGTGGTAGAAAGAATAACCCATTGTTTCCTTTGGGTATCCTACAAAGATATACTTAATAGATATGGGCTCTAACTTGTTAGGTTTGGTAAGAGTATCTCGCTTAACAAGTGCCTTACAACCCTAGACTTTTAAGTAAGACAGCTTAGGGGCTTGCCCATACCATACTTTGTATGGTGTCTTTTCAACCTTCTTAGTTTGAACCATATTAAGAATATGTGCAGCAGACTCAAGGGCATAATCCCAAAAGGACTTTGGAAGTGTTGTTTGATTCATCATGGAGCGAACCATATCTAATAGGGTTCTATTTATCCTCTCAAACACGCCATTATGTTGAGGCGTTTAGGAGGAGTGTGATGGGAAATAATCCCATGCTCCTTAAGATGATCCAAAAACTCTTGACTCATATATTCTCCCCCACGATCAGAATGTAGCGATTTTATGGTCTTCCCGAGTTGATTTTCTACTTCCTTTTGAAACACTTTGGAAGTTTCAATCACTTCATGTTTATGCTTCAACAAGTAAACATAACCATAACGACTAAAGTCTTCAGTGAAGGTGACGAGGTAGCTAGCTCCTTGTCTTGACATTATTTTAAATGGACCGCATACATCGGTATGTATTAGTCCAAGTAAATCTTTAGCCCTTTCCACTTGATGTGAATAAGGTTTTCGTGCCATCTTTCCAAACATCGTTAATTGCGTATTCATGCAACTCTTAGTTTTATAAGACTTATGACATTAGTAACTCTTATAGTAATGTCAAGTGCATGTTTAGTCTCATCATATGCCTCGGGTCCAAGGTCTAACCAAGCATACTCGATTTAAGTCTACCAAAAAAGAACATGCAAAAATTGACATAGATCTGACCTATGAAAATTTTTGCCATGGGTTGGAAAGGCCCTAATGTCTGACCAAAGAGGTCAAACCAATTGCACGTGTTCTTACTTTGGTTGGCATAGACTTAAAATTTCACATAAGGGTATACACATAAATTTATAAAATATGTGACAAAATCATGTACAAAGAAGCATGCCAAACATCTTTGTATCACAAGTTAAAAAAATGTTTTGTTAACTTTTAATCTTGACATCATCGTGTCAAAAGTTCTCGGTAGCTCCATTTGAACGCACAAAGAAGCGGATAAGCGGGTCAGCGCGAAGCTTATTAAAAACCCGACTTCTTTAGGGAAATTACCCTCCTTATACCTCTCTTATAGTTTTGTTCAAATGGGTGAGTCGGTCTGACAATTGACTTAATGATGTATTTAAGAAAAACTTTTATCTCTCCAAGAAAACAAGTTTCATAGTTTAATGTCCGTATTTATTTGTCCAAAACCAAGTTTTCCAAATAACACATAAAGGTCACTAGGAGTATAAATTTATGTGTGTAATTCTACAGACAAATTTAAACAAAGTTTCTCTTTAAGTATTAGTCCGTTTAGAGTTTCAAAAAATCTTTTGCATATAGTCATATAAGTCACAAGGAGTACAAACACATAAGCACCTAAACAGACAGAAAGTGGGGATGAGGTGAAGACAGACTCTATCCAGAAAGCAGTAAATCACATAATGCCCCGAGGTCTCACAAGAGTCTTCCCCAAACGGAGAACCAAAAGACTCTCACTAGGTTTTCTGCTAAAGTGCCTAGATCGCCACATCCATCATATAATATGATTGTGTGAGTCTTAAGGCCGGGATGATGAAAAGAATAAAAGACTTAAAACTCTCAATTAACTGTTAATTTTAATTCAATTCTTAATCAATCTACTTATGGCAAAAATTGCATATTGTTGCCATAATTTTCAATCAAAACAATAAATAAGGATTTCTCATGCAGTTCTAGCGTGTTTTACAAGTGTGTAACCCATAACACCAAACGAGGTTGACTCGTGATGCCACTGTTGGGATTTTACAACTAATAAACCATATTTACTATGAGTACGCAGCGGATGGATCTAGTTTGATGTCTACAATTAACACACGTATAAAGAAAAGAAACACTAACCTTTTAGTCCAATGACTTAAAGCAAACAATGAGAATCTTTAACCTTGAAACTTAGTGACTAAGTTGTCACTTATACGGTTGCTCACACAACACGTCCAACAAATACGCCAAGATGCTAGTCTTTACTTCACGTCTCAAACACCTTGTGTTACACTTTTCTTGGATCGAAAAATCACAAACAATCCCTTGTTGTCTTGAACCAAAAACCTAAAACCCTAGTTAGGGTTTTGCACCGAATTCGGTTCAACTGAATACCAAGAAAACCGAAAATCAAGAAACTCGAAACCCTTGAGGTTTCTAATCGTTGTCACCTTTGAGAACTAGTAAACCAAACCTGTGTACTTGCTAGAATCGAACTCGAGCTATGTGGGATACCAAATTGCACAAACGAACCCTTATAGGGTTTACCGAAAATCAAAACAAGAAGGAAAAGAAATCGAAAATCCCTTAAGGGTTTTAAGGGTCGATCGTTTTTAGAGAGGGGAGGAAAACCGAAACTTTCTTAGGTTTTTAGGGTTATGGAACGCATGCACAATGAGCTAGGATATGAGTGGATTTATATACCCTCAGTCCTATTCCTTATAGAACAAGGAAAGCACAATATTTCCTTTTCCTCCTTTTCCTAAACCGACACAAACACTTCCCTCTCATAACCCTCATGGATCGGCTAGCATTAGGCATCCACGGGGTTTGTGTTTTGTTCAATTTAGTCTCTCGGTTTACTTTTAAACATTCGTTAAATTAGTTATAAACTAATAATGGAAACTAACGAACATTTAAATAAATATCATGTAGTATATTTAATTATAAACGTATTCTATGTGTCTTAACGTGTGTGCCCCCAATAGGCTCACGTATTTCTAATCGTATAACACGCAAATCCAACTATCACATTCCAACAGAAAATACTTTCATGAACTTCGGAAAGGAATCATAAAGAATGAACATACAAACATAGCTTGAAATGAAGATCTTTCCAAGTAAACATGTGAGTTCTTAAGATAGATAATGCATTGCCACTACATAAGCCAAAAATATTAAACAAACAGTGGATATACCATAAACATGTTAGATATTAGTTTTAACAGTGTGCTCAAATGAATCACCAAGTGATGCCAACAATATGAGCTAGTGGTTATAACGGATAAAAGACTCATGCACAAAAGAGATTATCATTAGTTTACACCAAAATACAATGTATAGAAGCCTTCACCTTTTAGTAAGACAACCATTTAACCAAAATGATTTGTTCAATGTAGAATCTAAAAATAGAGCAAATCCATAGTCGAACAAACCTGAGGTTTAGGCTAAACTTAGTTTGTTTCTTCTTTGCTCACAACAACTAACCTGAACAAAAAAAAGATGTGTTTAAACAAAACATTTATATAGTGAATTTGATACTATACTAAACACCATTATCATGAAATAAGTTAGTGCACCATTATCATGACATAAGTTAGTGTTTGTATCCCACCAGAACCATACCCTGCAACAATAACATCGTGCTTTGTAAAGGAAATCAAAGTACATATTTATACTTCTCATTAGTTGAATGTTTTGGGTAACTTACGTATATAAAAAGACTAATTGGTTTGTTTTCTTTTTTGTTGTAAATGGAGGATGGTTTGTGTTGTAAATGCAGCAACACTTCATATTCAGCACATTCATTTACTCACACCTAAACAATTTTGATAATTTTGTACACTTTTCATAGCGTGGGTTACAAAACTTAAAGTCTGCAAATTTAATAAGTGTATTGAATCTTTATATATATAATTTATAAGATATCTTCGCTTAAAGCATAAATCTATAATGGTTAGTTTGTCACTTTTGATCATAAAAGGTGCGACATTGCGCCGCTAAGGCCTCGCAAAGGCACGAGGCCTGACCTCCACGCTACGTAATAGACCAAGGCTTAGGCTTAGGGTGTAACGTGAGATAAGGAGTGGAAAAACGTGATAAGGCGCGATAAAGCGTGATGCATGGAGGCTTTTTTAAATTCAATTTCGATAAAATCATTTTTTTATATAAATAAAAAAAATTACATGCAAATATAGTTTCTTTACTTTGTTCCTTATGTATGACAGTTTTTGTAAACTCAATATATTTGAAATATGATATAAATATATAAAATAATAAATATTTTCATATTTTGTGCCGCTTTAAGTTACGGCTTAAAAAACGTCATGACTCGTCATGGCTCTTAAGGCGTGAGACTTGTCCATGCCACCACACCACGCCTCACGCTATTTATAACCTTGCTTTTGATTATGTTCACCAACTTTTCATATGTAGACACTTGCATGCTTAGTGTCAAAAGCAATACACTACTTTTGAGTGTCCCATTTTAAGTTTACCCAAGACAAGTAGGGGTGTTCAGTGTTTGTTTTTGTTTTGACACCGAATAAACAGAATCAAAATCGAATAAAACCTGATAATTTTAATTGGTGTATGGTCTTGTTTGAAACAAAACTGAATTATTTTATTTGTTTTGTTTGGTTATGTTTTGACAAAATTAAATTAAACAAAACCGAAAAAATCGAATATTTCTATACACATAAAAAAATTAATTATAATATATCTATAACATATATATGGGGCTAAGTATGAGTGTATAAATATAATTTAGTGGCTGGATGTCACCTCAATGATGACATGGCACCCACAATTCATTAATTTTCGAAAATTTTATAAAAAATTTCGATCCCTTGCATGATTCGAACCTGTGATGTATGGTTTAGTTGCAATTATTTAAACCGGCTGAGCCAACATTCGTTTTGTGTTTTAATATCAAAAACACAATTAATAAGTTTAAGAAAATGAGAGTTTTATCTGTTGATATGTTTAGATTTTTTAAAAATATATCAAGATATACTAAAAAAATATATATCGAAATCCATATACGTGACTTTTTAACCCTAATACCCAAAACTATCTTCTTCATCACCACAAACCCTAATATCATGCCCACTTTTTGGATTCACTTGGAAGATGTCGTGTTATTCTGTTAATCTAAGTAAGAAATATTCAGGTACAAATTGAACTCTTTGTGACTTTGCATTCATTATAATGGTGTCGGATATGATATAGACCTGTTTATTTTGTATACTTTATTCTTAGTTTTGTAAATCTAGCATCACATGGTTATGTTATAGACGTTTTTATTTTGTATCAAAAGTAGAAAAAGGTATCTCTTCTGAAAGTTATGTATTTTCACTACACAGAATATAAAAATAAATCTGATTTATCATTATTTGGACACAGAAGGGAAGTATTTAGGTACTCTTAGAAGAAATTTTGATGTTGAAGTTGCTGATATAAAACCTTCAGGGCCTTCCTGTAAGGTTTCCATGAAAAGAAGTAAATAATCTTTTGCTTCTTGGATCTCTTTTCTTTATTTTTGCTAGGAAGATGCTAGGGCACAACTGAATGATAGATTTTGATAAAGGCCTTGATCTCATGCTTTTTATCTTTAGTGATCTTAATCATCCTCTCTGAAATCAAAATAATAGTTTCCGTATTGCATCACCTTATGAACAACTAGAAAGAAAATACTCCAATGCACAACAATATTCCAAGCATCTGAATTCGCCTGAGAAAAACAATGCTTAAAAGTGTCAACAATAAAGTTGGTGATCATTAGAAGTTTTGTAAGTATAAATGTAAATGTTGGGATCCAAAGATTTATAACAGTATGCATGACCCTTTCCAATCTTTATAATAATTGCCAAAGTGTAATGAGTAAATGTAGAACAAAAGTAGTTAGTTTATTGCGTTCAGCCCATCAATAAAGAAAAATGTACAGAAATTTGAAAAGTTGCAATAAGTAGTAATGGACAGTGAGATCGATGATTTTTTCAAAATGTATGGGTCTGACTATAACAATATACAGTACACCATAGAAAATTTATCTGTTGCGCTAAGCTCATGACACCGAAACCTTAAGTATACTTTGCTATAAGTTAGTGCCAACCGTTAGGTGCATGATTGCTAGCCACCTAGTTTTCTCATATGTAATGCGCCGTGTACAATGGTATTGCGTTGTTATCTCCCCGGACGGGGGAGTACATTTCCCAATAGATCTATTCACAGCATTCGCGCATCCCTCAACCGGGTTCTCCGGTCAAGACATTAACGATTTCATGATAGGGGCGTTTCCACCCCCCTGCCCCACTTCATGCAATAGAGTAACATCGTCAAACCAAGCGTAAAAAGGGAAAACTCACACATAAAGAACTTGTGTCCAAAGTAAAAGTAACCATTGTATTCGTAAATACTTTTGAGTACTTAAATCCATAAGTAAAAATGAGTGTGATATAAAACAAGTATTTGAGTTTCGAAATGAGTATTGTAACATTTCGAAAACAGTATGCCTAAATATATAGAGACGAAAGTATGAAACCAAGTTTGTAATCCAATTGCAAAATCAAGTAGTAAACCAAATGGTAGAATAGTAATGTAAAAAGGATATTGTAAACTATATGTAAACAATGTGTATACGACAGTGTAAATTCTCCCCCTAGATTTGTAAGGTTAAATGTAAAAAACAAGTGAAAGAAATGGCTATAAAACTCACAATCGATGATGAAACATTTGGCAGATGGCCATCTACTAATGCCAACTCAAACGAAGATAGCTCGTACACGGATCAAAAGAAGTTGCAGCTTAACTTAACTGCTAAGTCTCACTAGCCTAGGGTAATGCGTTTGGGTTTTCGATGAATGAGTACATCAACGCAACACGTTGATAAAAGATTTAGATTTAAAGTTGTAATAGTTCGGTGGTTGGTTAAATAAATAAATTGAAAATAAACGCCAAAGTTGTTGATAATAATTCCGTATAAATTTTCTGGTGAAAAATAAAACAATATAATAATCCATAGAGTGAATTTTATAATAAGTACAACAATCAAATGAGAATAATTTGACATATATAATACTTTGGCAAATTTTTACTTTAAGAAACACGTGAGTAGTGATTAAACCACAAATTCGACACGTATTAAGAAAATTACCTCTAAAGAAATAAAAGTTCTTAGCATAAAAGTTAAAGGTACTTTTAAAGATGTAAATCATGTCCACTGTGTTTTTTAAGCTTTACAAGGTTATGCTGTTAATATTCTAGTTGAACAATTATAAAATATAAAATGAATATTGATTAAAATATAGAGATATTATTTCCTGAGCGTTTGCTAAAATAGATATCCCATTTTGAATAGTATCCTTTTCATTTGTTTAACCGTTATTGTAATAATACAAATTATCATATCTTAAAATAAAAACTTATCACTTTTATATTGGTTTCTAAAGATAATAGAGGCTAAGTAAATCATTACTAATTATAAAAATTTATAAAACTATCGTCAGTGACTTTCCCATTTATTATAACGTTTTTTCTCATTTTCGCAAGAACCAACGTTCCCAAAATCAATATAATGTTGCAATATATTCGCGCTTGCAATGTTCAAATGCTTGTGTTTTTCTAGATAGAGTGTAAATATCGTTTAATTTTATCTAAATTAAACAAGTTTATCATTAATAATTATTATATTTATTTAACCACTTAAATCCACCAATAATATTTGATACCGGTTTTTAAGTATCGAATAAACCTTATGTTATATTTTATTTGTCAAATGTATATATCAACCAAACGAACCCTTATTGTTGTTAATACCAAACCAAACTGACCCATTCGGGTTTAAGCCACAAAACAAACACCTCTTTCGGCTGTCACGCAGCCAACCAAGCGCCCCCTTCATTTTACTTCCACCGCCAAACGCACCCTTATTCATTTACCCGTTAGACCAAACGCCCTCTTTGATGTTATTCACCCACAACCAAGCCAAACGCGGCCTAGCTGCCGAATCTATATCCAAACGCACCCTAGTCGGCTAAAACCACAAACCCAACGCACCCTATGTGCTGTTTTACATGACCACCAAACGCACCCTAATGCCTGTTAATCCGCTACATCCAACGCACACCTTACGCGAGACAGCAAACCAAACGCCATCCAGAAACTTACTGATACAATCAAACCAAACACACCCTAAACTGCTGCTAAACCCGAACCAAACCCACCCTTGTCGGCTGTTTAACAGAACCCACACGCACCCTTATGTTGTTTATACTCGAACCAAACCCACCCTTGTCGGCTGTTTAACAGAACCCACACGCACCCTTATGTTGTTTATACTCGAACCAAACCCACCCCTAGGTGGTCGAGAATAAAGCCAAACCCACCATGAGGTGGCTGAGACAATGGCAAAACGCAAAACACCTGGTTGTGACATATAAAACCCACTCACTCTAACTTGCACACGAAACCACTCCGCACCCACTGTCGGATCTGAGGAACCAAACGCAGACCTTATTGCCGTTGCAAAACTACAACCCAACGCAACCTGGTGGTGGGTTTTTGATTTTTTTTTTGCTGCAGTGGGTGATGTTGGGATGTGAGCCAGTGGTGCTGGTGACGCGGGTGAATGTGGTGGAGAGGAGGTGACAAGGCGATTGAGATGGAGCTACGTCTGTTGGCCCGGAGTTCTCAGCCGGAGATGGGTGGGTTCGCCTACCGGAAATTGTGAGAGAGGAGAGGGGAAGGTGTTAGGGTTTTGTGTGTGTTATATTATATAAAGTGAATGAGTAAATTATATGTATATATATAAAGTAAAAAAATGAAATGCAATAAGTAAAATAGTTTAGGGTTATAAATGAAAATATTACCACAGGGACCATATGGGTAATTTTTGAGTAATCTTTTATAAAATAGTGGTTCCGGGTGAGCTTCGTTTTGAATGACTTTTAAGCGTACGATTCCAAATCTCGAAACTAAACTTTCGCTCCGCCTTTGTTTTCCGAATACATTTTTCTGATAAAATGAGTATTCACTCACTAATTTTTGTAACGTTTTTATAGAATATTATTAAAAAACGTTTATTATCATTTCTATATTTTTCCGATAAACTTATCCTTGAAAACAACGAATTTTAACTTTAATAATTGCGTTTTTAACATACGTTTTCGATTAACAAGATAATTAATTTATTAAATATTTTTATTTAATAACTTATAATAATTAAATACAATTTAATTATTTTAGGTCGGTACGCGTTGTGTTCAAAATTTTAGCGAGGGCATTTCAGTCACCTTCTGACTGTTTCCAGGTCTCGGTCAAAACTGAAAAGTTGCCAGGAATGTCGTTTTACATTAAATTGCTTTAGAGTCCGAGTTGTGAAAACGTGCTTTAGGTGGTCGTTCTTATAAGTCAAGCCAGACACTAAAAGTCAACGATTGAAATAGTCATTCAAAAATTCGAAAATTCTCGGATGTTACAGTACCTACCCCTTAAAGAAATCTCGTCCCGAGATTTAAGTTTGCGTTATCCGATTAGTGTGACTAGGAACAATTTACTAAGCCATTTGAACATGACGCTGATAACTTTATTCAGCAATATCTGATGTTTCGACATTTCTTAATATCCATAAATTTTGGCTAGGTTGACCAGGATATCCAATCCATTAGAATAGGTATCTTAGAGAAATATCATTACAAGGTTTATTGTTGGTATAAATGCTTTATGAAGCAAACTTCTTAATAGAACACACATCAAAGGGGAAAGTGTAGTCGCGTGAGTATGTTTGTATAAGTCTCTAAATGTCCGAGGACGGAGTCTCGTTTCCACTAACAGTAATTTTCGATGATAACACATCAACGTGGCTTATGAATTTAAGTACGCCAACTTACTTGGCATTACTAGGATGTATCGCTACCTAATACCTCCTACAGCTAGTGCCCGAAATGAATAGTCCAACTATTGTTTTCGTCGATAGTAGGTGTTATCCTGTTTATAGGGGAGTTGCATAGCCTATTGGATAAAGTTGTATCAGTCGGGGCCGCTCCAGGACCCAACAGCAGCGTCCATAACGTCAATACTATAACAAATGGTGACGGGATATTGCACTCAGTCTGTTAGCTCCACAGACAGTTCGTGATTGCAAGGACTTGCAATGGCAAAAGTAATAACTTAAGAGTGAGATAAGGTAGCTCCAAGTGAGGCCTTAAGATTTTGCTGAGTAGTAAGACACGATTGTGTCTCTAGAAGAACCCCTTTACGTAATTCTGATGATTAATCGATTTCAGGTTCATACTCGTGTCATATCGGATACCATTAAGCCCACTCATTTATAATTTCTTATTTACATAAAGAAGCGTCCAAATTTATGTAAGTAAGAAATGATAAACTTATGGTTCGGTGATTTATAATTTATTTATTTAAATGAAGAGGCGTCCCAATCCTTTCAAATAAATATGTTATAAATCATCCTACTTAATAATTTCTGATGCAATACGCGTACTCACAAAGTTTTCAAGGTGGTGAATGACATAGCGATGCCGATGCTCTAAAGAGTATGGAACGAGTATTTAAAATTTGTCTTCGGAGACGTGGTCGAAACAGTCGCAAAACCATTCAGGTAATTCGACATAGAGTTTAAGACAGTTAATGAGTACTTGATTTAAAATAAATAAGATAAAGGTCATTATGAACGAATCAGCATAGCGATTATCATATCAATCTTCCCATTACAAGTCCCGCCCATACGAGACTTGTAATACTTAAATTCATACATAATCACATGTAAACAGAACTGTGACGGGCTTTGTTAACATAGCAATTATCATATCAATCTTCATATTACAAGTCCCGCCCATACAAGACTTGTAATACTTAGATTCATACATAATTCCATGTAAACAAAATTATGACGGTCTCCGTGTAATACAATATAGTATAAAGCTATGAAGAAAAAAAATAATATCCTTAGAGACCATTGTTTAACTTACAATGTCTGAGAACGAAGCGAGACCATTGTGCAACTCACAATGTCTAAGAAGTAAGATGAGACCATTGTATAACTCACAATGTCTGAGGTATAATTGAGACCATTGTGCAACTCACAGTGTCTTAAGAAGTGCTCTGGTGTTTATATAAATAACTCTTATGTAAATAAACGTGCGATATACGCAAAAGATGTAAGCATATATATTACATATATGTATGTCACATAAGCACTTAATGCAGCACATAATGTAAGCACATAAGCAAGTAACGTGTATGCATTTTGAAAATGTTTGATGTGATGCAATGTTTGTGAAAACGGTTATAGTCTAGGGTAAAATATGCAACATAGTTCTCTATAACCTTGGCTCTGATACCAATCTGTAACACCCCCAAAAATGTGTCGCAGCGGAAATATGTCAGGGGGCGTTACTTCATAATACAATAGCACAAGATACAAGAGAACGACCTCTAAATGTGTCGTTTGTAAAACAATCTCGTTGATTTTCTGAAATCAAAATAATAGTTGTCCCATAATTGCATCACCATGAAAAACTTGAATGTAAAGACTCCAATGCACATCAAATAATCCAAGCATCTAATTCACCTGAGAAAAACATGCTTAAAAGTGTCAACATTAAAGTTGGTGAGTTCATAGAGTTTTGTAAGTATAAATGTAAATGTTGGAATCCAAAGATTTATAAAGTATGCATGACCATTTCAATCCTTATAATAATCGCCAAAAGTGTAAGAGTAAATGTAGAACCAAAAGAGTTTAGTGTTTATTGCTTCACCGCAATATAATGAAAAGTGTTCAGAAATTAGTAATGTTCAATAAGTAGTATGGACAGTGAGATCGTTGATTTTTCAAAATGTATGGGTCTACTATAACAAATACAGTACCACATAGATAATATTTACTGTTGCGCTAAGCTCATGACACCGAAACCTTAAGTATACGTTGCTATAAGTTAGTGCCCCGGTAGGTGCATTGCCTAGCACCTAGTTTCCTCAAATGTAATGCGTCCGTGTACATGGTAGTGCGTTGTTATCTACCCGGACGGGGGAGTTCATTCCCAATAGATCTATTCACAGCATTCGCGCTCCCTCAACCGGTCCTCCGGTCAAGAAATTAACGGTTCATGATAGGGGGACTTCATGGCAATAGAGTAACTTAGGCAAACCACGTAAAAAGGGAAATTCTCACATAAAGTACTTGTGTCCAAAGTAAAAGTAACCATTGTATTCGTAAATAGCTTTGAGTACTTAAATCCATAAGTAGAAAAGAGTGTGATATAAATCAAGTAGTTGAATTCGAAATGAGTATGTAAACAATTTCGTAAACATGTATGCAAATGAGTAAGTGACAAGGTATGAAACCAAGTTTGTAATCAACCATGTAATTGTGTTTGTAATGAATTGTAAAATCAAGTATGTAAACCAAATGTGTAGAATAGTATGAGAAAGATATTGTAAACGAATATGTAAACAAGTTGTATTGAGCATGTATTCTCCCCCGAGATTTGTAAAGTAAATGTAAAACAAGTGAAAGAGGGGCTATAAACTCACATCGATGATGAAGAACGATTGGCGGGAATGTACACATTGAGTACAAGACGAAACGGAAACTGAAGCGGCTCGACCAAGAAGTTGCAACTAGTCTTAACGGCTAAGTCTCACTAGCCTAGGATAACTCATTTGGGTTTCCCGATGAATTGTTATGTCAACGCGACACGTTGATAAAAGATTTAGATTTAAAGTTGTAATAGTTTGGTGGTTGGTTAAATAAATAAATTGAAAATAAACCCAAAGTGTGTAATATATT
Source organism: Tanacetum coccineum (assembly GCA_026074375.1). Classification (NCBI taxonomy): domain Eukaryota; kingdom Viridiplantae; phylum Streptophyta; class Magnoliopsida; order Asterales; family Asteraceae; genus Tanacetum; species Tanacetum coccineum. Next base: position 17,427 of record BQNB010089577.1, read on the forward strand.
CCGTATATATTTCATGTGAAAAATAAAACAATTATAAAATCCATATGGTGAATTATATATAATACTTTGCAAATTTTACTTAAGAAACGTGAGTAAGTGATTAAACCAAATAATTCGACACGTTTTAGAAAATCACCTCTTAAATAAATAGAAGTTCTTAGCATAAAAGTAAAGGTACATTTTAAAGTTATAAATCATGTACACTATGTTTTTAAGCTTTTACAAAGGTTATGCTGTTAATTTCTAGTTGACAGCTATAAAATATAAAATAATATTTTATAATATAGTATATTGTTTCCTTGACGGTTTGCTAAAATAGTTATCCCATTTGAAAAGTATAGTTTTCATTTGTTTATCCGGTTATTGTATAATACAAATTATCATATCTTTAAAATATAACTTAGTCCCTTTTATATTGGTTTCTAAAATAATAGAGGCTTTAGTAAAACATTACTAAGTATAAAAATTTATATAACTTTCGTCATGACTTTCCCATTTATATAACGTTTTCCATTTTCGCAAAACTCAACGTTTCCCTAAATCAATATATGTTGCAATTATTCGCGCTTCAATGTTTCAAATGCTTGTGTGTTCTAGATAGAGTGTATATATATGTTATTATATCTAATTTAAACAAATTAATAAATATTATATTTATTTAACCACCAATAAATATTTATCCGGTTTTAAATATCTATTAAAACCTTATGTTATTTTTATTAGTCAAATGTATATATCAACCAAACGAACCCTTATTGTTGTTAATACCAAAAAACACACCCTTGTGTGTTATTCACTCAACCAAACGCGCCCTGCATTCTAAAAACAACCCAAACACGCCTCAAGGCTGTCTAACAGCCAAACACCCTATGTGGGTGTTTATATCAAAAAACAAACGCCCCCTGATGGTGTTTAGACACGCCAAACACACCCTCTTCCGGCTGTCACAGCCAAACAAGCACCCCCTGTTGTTACAACCCAACGCACACCCCGCTGAGGCCCCAAACCCGAACCCACTCTAATCGCTGTTAAGCCCAACCGAACGCACCCTTGGCTGAGTCTACACCAACCCACCCGTACCCTTCTCTTTATAGCCCAAACCAACGCACCCAGGTTGGTTTTTCTGTCGACCCCAAACGCTCCCATTGCTGGTGGTAACCACAAAACGAACGCACCCAAGGTGCTAAGAATAAACCCGACGCACACCCTCTTGTGGGGTTTATGACCCCAGAAAACCTAAACACCTAGAGGTGTTTATCTGTACAAACCGCACAGCCGCCCCGATGGAGAGAGCGACGAGGAGATGGAAGATGGTGGTGATCTTAGGTGGCGTCGTGGGAGGCTTGTCGTGGTGTTATGGTATCGTGGTAGCGGCTGCTGCCGCGGCTTGAGGATGACATATAGTGTTGTTGGTGTATGTGGTGTTCGTGGGTGAGGGGTGAGGAGAGGTGAATCGGTGGTGAGGATGGTGTTGGTGACGATTCGGACATGGCGGCTGGTGGCCGGAAAATCTCACCGGAGATGGGGCGGCGCCAGAATTTATGAAGGGAGAGGGAGAGACATAAGAGTTAAGGTTTGAAATGAAATGGGTTACCCTACTTTTGTGTTGTATTTATATACAAAAATAAGGTTTTAAAATGAAATGTAAAAGTATATTTAATAGTTAAGGTTTGTGTTTGTAAATAATTTTTCAGGACCAACGGTGTAACTTTTGTAAATTAATGGTTCGGGGCTCGATTCGGCTAGTTAACGGACGATTGAAAGTACGAAAGTTGCGCCATTGTTTTCTAAATAATTTTTCCAACAAAATGAGTACTCACTCGACTATTTCTTTATAAATATTTTTATAAAATATATTAAAATGATTTTTATTTATTAGTTTGGTACTATTAAGTGTCGCGAGCGAGCTTTGTACGTAAAGTTAAAACTTTATTATTTTGAACATTCGCGTTTTTAAACAAACATTTTTTGAATGAAATATGAAACGATTTATAAAATATTTTTATTTAATAAAAAGTAATAATTAAATATAAATTTAATTATTTTTGGGTCGGTACGCGTTGTGTTCAAAATTTTTGCGAGTGCATTTCAGTCACCTTCTGACTGTTTCCAGGTCTCGGTCAAAACTGAAAAGTTGCCAGGAATGTCGTTTTACATTAAATTGCTTTAGAGTCCGAGTTGTGAAAACGTGCTTTAGGTGGTCGTTCTTATAAGTCAAGCCAGACACTAAAAGTCAACGATTGAAATAGTCATTCAAAAATTCGAAAATTCTCGGATGTTACAGTACCTACCCCTTAAAGAAATCTCGTCCCGAGATTTAATTTGTGTTAAACGATTTTGTGACCAAGAAAAGATTTTAGGTTTAATAAACCAGTTGTAAACGAAACGCTGATAACTTTAATCAGCAAAATTCGATGTTTCGACACTTCTCAATATACGGAAAATTTTGGCTAGGTTTGACCTGGATATTTAATCCATCCAAATGGGTATCTCAAAAATATATCATTGTTATAGGGAAAGTTTCATTATAGTGAAAACCTCAAGGAAAATGTGTAGTCGCGTGAGTCTGCTTGTAAGAGTTTCTAAATGTCCGAGGACGGAGTCTCGTTTCTACTATCTGTAACGTGCGGTGATTCACATCAACGTGGCTTACGTATGTAAGTACCCAACTTACTTGGCAGTACTAGGATGTATCGCGACCTAAGTCTTCCTACTAGTGGCCCGAAATGAATAGTCCAACTATCTGTTTCGTCGATAGGTGTTTATCTCGTTTAAGGGGAATTGTATTACCTATTGGATAAAGTTGTATCAGTCGGGACCGCTCCAGGACCCAACAGTAGCGACCATAATGTCAATACTATAACAAATGGTGACGGGATATTGCACTCAGTCTGTTAACTCCACAGACAGTTCGTGATTGCAAGGACTTGCAAATGGCAAAAGTAATAATTTAAGAATGAGATAAGGTAGCTCCAAGCGAGGCCTTAAGATTTTGCTGAGTAGTAAGACACGATTGTGTCTCTAGACCCTTTTAACGGATTCTGATGATTATTGATTTCAGGTTCTTACTCGTGTCATATTGGATACCATTAAGCCCACTCATTTATAATTCCTTATTTACATAAAGAAGCGTCCAAATTTATGTAAGTAAGAAATGATAAACTTATGGTTCGGTGATTTAGAACTTATTTATTTAAATGAAGAGGCGTCCCAATCCTTCAAATAAACAGAATTATAAATCATCCTAACTTAATATTTCAGATGCAAACACCGCACACACAAAGTTTTCAAGGTGTGAAGGACAAAACGATGCCGTTGCTCTAATAGAGTATGGACAGTTATTTTAAAACTCGTCTTCGGAGACGGAGAGTAAAACGATAGGGGAAATCACATAGAGTTCAAGACAGTTAATGAGTACTCGGTTAGAGTAAATAAGATAAAGGTCTCTATGAATGAACCAGCATAGGCGATTATTCAATCAAATCTCCTATTACAAGTCCCCCATACAAGACTTGAATACTTAAATTCATACATAATCCCAAGTAACAGGAACTGTGACTGGCTTTGTTAACATAGCAATATCGATATCAATCTTCCTATTACAAAGTCCGCATACAAGACTTGTAATACTTAGATCCATAACCGAAATTCATGGAAACAAATTATGCGTTCCTTCGCGTAATACAATATAGTATAACGCTATGAAGAAAAAAATAATATCCCTAGAGACCATTGTTTAAATTACAATGTTTGAGAACGAAATGAGACCATTGTGAAACTCACAATGTCTAAGAAGTAAGATGAGACCATTGTGTAACTCACAATGTTTGACGAGTAGAATGAGACCATTGTGCAACTCACAATGTCTTAAGTAACGATCTGGTATTTATATAAATAACTCTTATATAAATAAACGTGCGATATACGCAAAAGGTGTAAGCATATATATTACATATATGTATGTCATGTAAGTACTTAATGCAGCACGTAATGTAAGCACATAAGCAAGTAGTTTGTATGCACTTTGAAAAGGTTTGATGTGATGCAATATTTGTGAAAGTGGTTATAGTCTAGGGTAAAATATGCAACCTAGTTCTCTATAACCTTGGCTCTGATACCAATCTGTAACACCCCCAAAAATGTGTCGCAGCGGAAATATGTCAGGGAGCGTTACTTCATAATACAACAGCTCAAGATACAAGAGAACGACCTCTAAATGTGTCGTTTGTAAAACAATCTCGTTAATTTTCTGAAATCAAAATAATAGTTGTCCCATAATTGCATCACCATGAAAAACTTGAATGTAAAGACTCCAATGCACATCAAATAATCCAAGCATCTAATTCACCTGAGAAAAACATGCTTAAAAGTGTCAACATTAAAGTTGGTGAGTTCATAGAGTTTTGTAAGTATAAATGTAATGTTGGAATCCAAAGATTTATAAAGTATGCATGACCATTTCAATCCTTATAATAATCGCCAAAAGTGTAAGAGTAAATGTAGAACCAAAAGAGTTTAGTGTTTATTGCTTCACCGCAATATAATGAAAAGTGTTCAGAAATTAGTAATGTTCAATAAGTAGTATGGACAGTGAGATCGTTGATTTTTCAAAATGTATGGGTCTACTATAACAAATACAGTACCACATAGATAACATCTACTGTTGCGCTAAGCTCATGACACCGAAACCTTAAGTATACGTTGCTAAAAGTTAGTGCCCCGGTAGGTGCATTGCCTAGCACCTAGTTTTTTCCTCAGAATGTAAGCTACCGTGTACATGTAGGCGTATATCTACCCGTACGGGGGAGTATCATTCCATAGATCTATTCAACGCATTCTCGCCTCCCTCAACAGGTCGCTCGGTCAAGAATTACGGATCATGGATGAGGGGGACTGCATGGCAATAGAGTAACTTTATGCGAAACCACGTAAAAAAAAAGGAAATTCTCACGATAAAAGTAACTTGTGTCCAAAGTAAAAGTAACCATGTAGCGTAAAAGCATTGAAGTACTTAAATCCATAAGTAGAAAAGAGTGTGATATAAATCCAAGTATTGGAGTTCGAAATGAGTATGTAAAACAATTTCATAAACCGTGTATGCAAAGAGTATGGTGACAAAGTAATGAAACCAATGTTCGAATTCAACCCATATAATTGTGTTTATAACGAATTTAGCCAATCAAGAATGTAAACCAAGAGTGTAGAATAGTATGTAAAAGGATATTGTAAACGTATATGTAACAAGTTTTATTTGAGCATGTACTCATCCCCCAGATTTGTAAAGTAAGTGTAAAAAACCAAGTAAAAGAGGGGCTAAAAACTCACATCGATATGAAGAACATTGGCGGGAATGACACATTAAGTACAAGACGAAACGGAAACTTGAAACGGCTCGACCAAGAAAAAAAAAGTTTTAAGTTTTGCAGCTTAACTTAACTGCTAGTCTCACTTTCCTAGGTAATGCTTTGGGTTTCCGATAAATGATTAAGGTCAACGCGACACGTTGATAAAAGGATTAAGATTTAAGTTGTAATAGTTTTTGGGTGGTTAATTAAATAAATCAAAAAGTAAACGTAAGGTGTGTAATACATTCCGTATGTATTACATAATGAAAAAAATAACCGAGTATACAATTCATACCATGAATTATATAACAAGATACACAACCCAAAGAATAACTCGAAGCGTATTTAGTACACGACATGTTTTATATTTAAAATGTGACAATTAAAATAAAATGGTCTAATTATATAATACCTTCCAAGTATTATATAAGAAAGGTGGTAAAAATAAATGACACTAAATAATTTACACGCGCCCGAATATCCTCAAATAATTTAGCAGAAAGTTCTTTTATAAACATAAACGCACGTTTAAAGTTGCGGGTTAGATAACTGAAATCTCAAAAATTATAGCTTACATTTGATTATAGGTCCTTCGCGATCTAATAATTTTTAAGACTCTTTCACGATAATAAATAAAGTAGGTTTGTAAAAATTTGCTAAACGTAGCAGTTTATAAAAGCAGTTTATAAAAATCCAGGCATGACCTATTTGTTTATTTTATAGTTTTCCATATTAACAAAAGTTAATCATATTCCCTCAATTCAATACATGTTGCAAAACCCAAACACATCCCTTAACAGGTATTATAACACAAAGACGAGAATAATAAATAAAATATTTATTTAACCAATACCACATTTAGATCCGGTTTAATATATAAATTTTATATATGAAATCCTTTAATTTTTAGTGTCCACTTATATAAACCAAACGCACCCTTGGTGTTTATCTACTTAAACCAAGCACACCCTTTTGTTATTCAGCAAACCAAACACACCCTTGGGTGTTATTCACTCAACCAAACACACCCTTGTGTGTTATTCACTCAACCAAACGCGCCCTGCATTCTGAAAACAACCCAAACACGCCTCAAGGCTGTCTAACAGCCAAACACCCTATGTGGGTGTTTATAACCAAAAACAAACGCCCCCTGATGGTGTTTGCCTAGCTGCCGAATCTATATCCAAACGCACCCTAGTCGGCTAAAACCACAAACCCAACGCACCCTAGTGCTGTTTTACAGCACCCCAAACGCACCCTAATGCTGTTAATCCGCTACACCAAACGCACCCTTTCGCGGAGACAGCAAACCAAACGCACCCTTACTGATACAATCAAACCAAACACACCCTAAACTGCTGCTAAACCCGAACCAAACCCACCCTTGTCGGCTGTTTAACAGAACCCACACGCACCCTTATGTTGTTTATACTCGAACCAAACCCACCCCTAGGTGGTCGAGAATAAAGCCAAACCCACCATGAGGTGGCTGAGACAATGGCAAACGCACCCTCGTTGGTGACATATAAAACCCACGCACTCTAATCTTGCACCACGAAACCACCCGCACCCACTGTCGGAGTCTGAGGAACCAAACGCACCCTATGCCGTGCAAAACTATAACCCAACGCAACCTTGGTGGTGTTTGCTGCAGTGGTGATGTGGTGAGGTGACAGTGGTGAGGGTGACGAGGGTGATGTGGTGATGGTGTGGTGGAGATGGGGGTGACAAGGCGATGGAGAGGAGCGACGGCTGTTGGCCGGAGTTCTCGCCGGAGATGGTGGTGCGGCGCCGGAAATTGTGAGAGAGGAGAGGGGAAGGTGTTAGGGTTTTGTGTGTGTTATATTATATAAAGTGAATGAGTAAATTATATGTATATATATAAAGTAAAAAAATGAAATGCAATAAGTATAATAGTTTAGGGTTATAAATGAAAATATTACCACAGGGACCATATGGGTAATTTTTGAGTAATCTTTTATAAAATAGTGGTTCGGGACTCGTTTGAATGACTTAGCGGACGATTCAAATCTCGAAACTTTCGCCCTTGTTTTCCGAATCATTTTTCTGATAAAAATGAGTATTCACTCGACTAATTTTTGTAAACGTTTTATAGAATTTATTTAAAACGTTTATTATTCATTTATATATTTTTCCGATAAACTTTATCCGTAAAACGAATTTTAACTTTAATAATTGCGTTTTTAACATACGTTTTCGATTAACAAGATAATTAATTTATTAAATATTTTTATTTAATAACTTATGATAATTAAATATAAATTTAATTATTTTGGGTCGGTACGCGTTGTGTTCAAATTTGTTGCGAGGGCATTTCAGTCACCTTCTGACTGTTTCCAGGTCCCGGTCAAAACTGAAAAGTTGCCAGGAATGTCGTTTTACATTAAATTGCTTTAGAGTCCGAGTTGTGAAAACGTGCTTTAGGTGGTCGTTCTTATAAGTCAAGCCAGACACTAAAAGTCAACGATTGAAATAGTCATTCAAAAATTCGAAAATTCTCGGATGTTACAGTACCTACCCCTTAAAGAAATCTCGTCCCGAGATTTAAATTTGTGTTATCCGATTGTGTGACCAAGGAAAGACTTAAGGTTTAATAACTCGCTCTAAACAAGACGCTGATAACTTTATTCAGCAAAATTCGGTGTTTCTACGCTTCTCAGTCTACCAAAAATTTTGGCTACGTTTGACCAGGGTATTTAATCCCTCAAAATGAGTATCTCGAAGAAAATCATTACAGGTCTTACGACCGTGTACGGGCAGTGTAGTCACGTGAGTATGGCTGTGTAAAGGCTCAACTATTTACGGGCGGTGCCTAATTTCTGGTATCCGTAATGATCGATGATTAATGACGGACAAGGCTTATGGATGTAAGCATCCAACTTACACTTCGGTACAAGATGAATCAGCGACCAAAAGTCTTCTACTAGTGCCTGGAAATGAATAGTCCAACTATCTGTTTCGTCGATAGGTGCTTATCTAGTTTAAGGAGAGATGCATTACCTACTGGATAAAGTTGTATCAGTCGGGACCGCTCCCGCAGGACCAACAGTAGCGACAAACATCAATACTATAACAAATGGTGGATGAGATATTGCACTCAGTCTGTTAGCTCCACAGACATTTTCGTGATTGCAAGACGTGCAATGCAAAGGTAATAACTTAAAGAATGAGATAAGGTAGCCCAAGTAGGCCTTAAGATTTTGCTGAGTAGTAAATACACGATTGCGTCTCTAGACCCTTTTAACGGATTATCAGTGATTGATTGGAGTCATGTTTTTACTCGTCTCAGATCGATACCATATGCCCACTATTTATAAATTCTTATTTACATAAAGTAACGTCCAAATTCCTGTAGTACGAAATGATAAAACTTATGGTTCGGTGATTTATAATTTATTTATTTAAATGAAGAGGCGTCCCAATCCTTTCGAATAAATATTTATAAAGTCTCCTACTAATAAATTCTGATGCAATACGCGGACTCACAAAGTTTTCAAGGTGAGAATGACATAGCGATGCCGATGTTGCAAAGAGTATGGAACGAGTATTTAAAATTTGTCTTCGGAGACGGGGAGTAAAACAATATTACAAGTCCCGCCCATACAAGACTTGTAATACTTAGATTTATACATAATCCCATGTAAACAGAACTGTGACGGGTTTTGTTTACATAGCAATTATCATATCAATCCTTATATTACAAGTCCCGCCCATACAAGACTTGTATTACTTAGATTTATACATAATCCCATGTAAACAGAACTGTGACGGGTTTTGTTTACATAGCAATTATCATATCAATCCTTATATTACAAGTCCCGCCCATATAAGACTTGTAATACTTAGATTCATACACAATCCCATGTAAACAAAATTATAACGGTCTTCGTGTAATACAATATTGTATAAAGCTAGGAAGAAAATAATATTCTTAGAGACCATTGTTTAACTTACAATGTCTGAGAACGAAACGAGACCATTGTGCAACTCGCAATGTCTAAGAAGTAAGATGAGACCATTGTATAACTCACAATATCCGACGAGTAGAATGAGACCATTGTGCAACCCACAATGTCTTAAGAAACGCTATGGTATTTATATAAATAACTCTTATATAAATAAACGTACGATATACGCAAAAGATGTAAGCATATATATTACATATATGTATGTCATATAAACACTTAAGATAACAAGTAACCTAAGCAAGTAAGCAAGTAGCGTGTATGCACTTTGAAAATGTTTGTTGTGATGCAATGTTTGTGAAAACGGTTATAGTCTAGGGTAAAATATGCAACCTAGTTCTCTATAACCAGTGCTCTGATACCAATCTGTAACACCCCCAAAAATACAACGCAGCGGAATACCACATGGGGTGCTACTTCATAATACACAGCGCTAGATACAAGAGAACGACATCTAAATGTGTCATTTGAAAAATAACATTGTTGATTTAATCAAAATCTGAATTTAATATAACATTTGTCCCATAGTTGCATCACCATGAAAAACTTGAATGTAAAGACTCCAATGCACATCAAATAATCCAAGAATCTAATTCACCTGAGAAAAACATGCT
>BQNB010089578.1:4927-27370 GCA_026074375.1 Tanacetum coccineum
TGCAAAGAGAATATACTGGCAACTAAGAGTGTAAAATCAATGATTTTTTTGGGGTAAAGATGTTTTTTCTTTCTTTTCTCGATATACACAGGTAATTTTGTTTTACTATGTTTATAATGTATTATGGTGAGCGGCTTATCTTGAATGCTCTATAGATGGTCACTGTGTGGTTAAAAACTTATAAATTCTTTTCTATCTTGGAGAAACACTCGTTTGTACATGTCTAAGGATGATAATGTCAAATCATATTTACATAAAACATGGACTGTTACGTCAAATTTTCCTAATTTAAATTGGTTCAAGTTTAAATTAAAAGTATATAGTTACATACTGTAATTTGTAGTAGTTCCTCAACCATTAATCACCATACACATTTGTCCAATGTTTATCAATTTGATGTACTAATTGTGTTGTGGTGACACATTATCGGGGGCCTAACTCTAATTCAAACTCCTCGACTGCAACAGAATCATAATCGTAATGGTTAGAACTTATATCCTCTGAACTTGTAGTATCTGAATCCTCTGATATCACCCATGCTGGAACTTTCGGGATAAGGAGAGCAACAGATGACTCGTCCAGCAACATGTCAACAACTTGCTCCATTGTTGGCCTATCTGCTGCATCTTCTTGAATACACAACAAGCCAATCTGGATGAATCTTGTCATGGAACTTGAATCAACATAAATTCTGGAATCAATTATATTTGAAGATGTTCCTTCCAGCCAATTTCTCCAAACCTATACAATCTACATGTTAATAAACATAATTCCACCATTTGACTCAAACAATTGTCATGTTTACGTATCTTAATCTAAGTCTGGTCTTTTTCCACCTTACTATTTTAGGTGTCCACTTATAAACTTTACCTGATAAATAGATTTCTATAGAGTATAACTGACATCTAATTGGTTGACAATACAATGATTACACATTTCCAAATGCCAGTTTACACTTTGCATCAAACTTTTATCAAAGTGAGATTTGAGAAGAACATGTCACACAACACGGAGAAAGGCAACTTGAGAGACACGTGATTGAAAATGTACAAATACAAGCACGAGTCGGCTATGACAATATCTAGCTATACTTACTTGATAATCAAGGTTCCGGTTTTTTTCTGAGACGTAGCCATATATTTCGCCCCCACTTATCGTCTCCAAAACCAATAGACCAAAACTAAACACATCAACCTTATTTGAAAGAATATTTTCTCTTACATACTCTGGAGCCATGAATTCGCTGCGGCCGCATCTACAACTATTAGCCACAACCGAAAATTAAATCAGTGTATTAGAATGTGACCTCAGAAAACATGCATGTTACTCAAAACTTTATCTGAACATAATCACTAATTTACTCCTAAGATTAAGATATCAACTGGCATTTCATAAAACTCCCAGAACATATTGAACAAATACTATAAAGGACTTCTAAACTCCTACTTAATTTGGTGAATTTGATGGACAATCTATATGTTAGAAAAAACATTTGTATTTTTTAACAAAGCACACGAGATAAAAATGGAAGTGTATGTACTTACTATCTCCCACAACAATGATTGTATTGATCAATGTAATTAGTGTCGTTGATTGCTCTTGCCCACCTATAATTCGAGAGCTTGGGGTCCAAACTTCTATCTAAAAGAACGTTTCTAGGTTGTACACTACAATGTATGATCTCAAGGGAAGCATGTTTGTGTAGGTATACAAGTACCCTGGCAACACCTAGTATTATCTTGTACCGTTTATTCCAGTCCAGAAGAGTACATTCAGGATCTACAAACACATAGCACCAAATACATGTTTGTCAAAGTTTACTACGGAGTATAATTTAAGGAGTAAATTGCAAAAACCATCCCTGTAGTTTAGCCAAATTAGGCACAGTCATGCAGGCAAAGTCCCCGTGAGCAACTTTGGTGTCCAATTATATCATCCCTAGCATAAGACAGATGAAACTTTGAAAATAGGCGCAGTCCCTGTAAGGGACAATGATTGCACACCATAGTCCTCGCACGGAGGCCTTCACGACTGTAATATGGCCAAACCACAAGAACATATTTTGCAATTTTTAGTCTAATTGAAGATCATTAATGCAATATCCGAGTAAACTGCACAAATTCTCATGTTCAAGTTGTGACAGTATCGATGCTTCTTTCATAAATTGTCCATTCATGCTATCATTATAAGATCGAACAATTGCAATATATTGGTCATTTGGTAGTCTTCCCTGAACATATAAATCAATTTGGAGGTTTAAGCACACATTGGAAAACATGAAATGTTATATGATTAGTGACGTGATTAGGGATACCTTGTACGTGTATGTGTCACCTAGATTAAAAACGATATTTTTATAGGAGAAGTCGTCGGTTGCAATGCTGATAGTTTCCGAATCAAATTTGTTCAATACTTTGTTTTCATTGCCAAGAGTATCAAAGAATAATTCCAAAGATTTCAAATGTTCACCTACAATAAGCTCAACAAATAAGATACGACTAGAAATGCATACGAAGTGCAAGAGAACATGATACCTGAGTTTTCCCCATTGAATGGAAAGATAGACGTTGGTCTCTTTCTACCAAATATTGTCATGCCTCCTGCAGGCCTTGATGTTTTGTTTGCTTTTTCCTGTAAGGCTAGGACATAATCTAGACCAACCACGACCTCAGCCATTGTGGGTCGTTTCTTTGGATGGCTATGCAAACACCGGTCAGCTAGCTGTGCAAACTCCCTCAAACATTTAGAGGAAATTTCCTCTATTATACTAGTATCGATGATTTCCTTTAGCATGCCTTCTTTAATACAGTCTTGAGCCCAACTTGCTAGACCCCATTGCTCCTCATCTAGAGTATTATCTACTGCTCGTTTCCTACACAAGACTTCAAAAAGTACTACCCCAAAGGCATACACATCAGACTTTCTAGTCAGCCTACCCGTGTAAAAGTAATTTGGATCTAAATAGCCAAATGTGCCTTTCACTAAAGTGTTAACGTAAGTGGATGGCTGATTTGTTGGTCCTATTTTGGACAAGCCAAAGTCAGAAATTTTAGCTGCCCAACTTTTATGTAACAATATATTAGAGCTCTTGACATCACGATGTATGACACCATGCGCGATACCAGTACCAGTGTGAAGATAGTCTAACCCACGTGCAGCCCCTATGCATATTTTAAGTCGTGTCACCCAAGGTAGATAATTTAGACGTTTGTGGAGATGATCTTCAAGTGTTCCACGAGGCATATATTCGTAAACGAGGATCATTTCTTGCCCATCACTGCAGTAACCAATCAAAGAAACCAAGTGGCAGTGCCTTAAGTTAGTAAGCATCCTAACTTCAGTCCAGAACTCGACTGCTCCTTGATTAGATGTTGATTCCAGCCTTTTAATGGCCACAGTCAAACAACCTGCTCCATGTATAATTGTTCCTTTGTAAACCTTGCCAAAACCCCCACGTCCGATTACCAACGACTCGTCAAAGCTTTGGGTTGCTTGCTGAATCTCCAAAAAGGTAAACTGACGGCACGGTTGCAACAACTCTAAGGAGGGTCCTGTTTCATGACTTGCTGGAAAGGACATTGTTATAAATATGAACTAGCTACAGTTAATTAGAATCTAAAGAGTATCACCAATTAAGTTTATGATCCTAAAAAGGAGCGGAGGCATGGAGCCACACTTTTATCGAGTGGGGAATAAGCTAGTCGTATTAAATTTGAACTAGATTATAAAAAAGAAAAGTTTTTGCTCAGTGGGTCAGCTCTAAGATTATCCCTGTTTCCCCTTAAGAGAAAAAAAATGTATGCGTGTATTATAATTATAATTGTTTTTAAGAGTCTTCATGACAGGACAATTTAGTTGTTAGAAACACGGTTTCGGCGAAACTACGAGCTACATTATATGAAATGTGTTTTTCGTCCATAAAGGCGGTTACTTACAATAGAAAAACTGATTTTTTTTTTATCCTTTCGTCATCCGCTGAAAAACGTATTGTTTGCTAGTGGAGTCTAGTCTATAATACATACACACAGACAAGCATGCTAGACCATATTGCAGGTACACTTTGGTGTATTAATACAGGGTAAATACATAAACTTATCTGAACCGGCCGTCATTAAAGTGGTCTAGCTTGTAGAGACTTGCTCACGAGAGGTGAGTTAACCTCGCTAGATACGTAGTGGCGGAACTTAAACGTTTTTGTTGAGGGGCCAAAGTTATCACGACGTAAATTTAACTTTCCTATCGGAACTTCAAATTATTACTCGAAACATTAATTACCCGGACTAATAAAAATACTAGTAGAGCAAAATATAGTTTAAGAGAACAAATTTAAAGAAGTTATTGATAATTTGAAGTTCTCATGTAGTTAAACTTTTTCAGCACTTGTAATTTACGAAGATTCAAAGATTATTACGTATATTAAACTTCAATATAGTTGTACTTTTGTTTTTTTCATTAGTTATTTTCTGCAATTCATAGATCACTTTCTTTTGTTCATATATATTTTGTTGCTTTCTTAAATTTCCTTGTAAAATACATGTATACAACTAGTGACACAATTTTTTTTTTGGGGAGGGGGGACCCAACCAACCCCTCCTAGCAGGGACAGATCTAAGGTATAAGTATGGGGGCCGGTGCCCCTCATGACTCGTCGAAAAAGTTGAGAATTTAGTGTAATTCTTTTTTAAAATTTTGATCTTTTTTCGAAAGTACCCTCACTCAAAACTCAAATTGCCCCTCACTCACATACTAAAACCCAACATTCAACACTTTAAAACCTTATAAATCCTTCTTCTCTAAGTAAAAATACTCGATTTATCATTTCGATCCTAGTTTTTTCTTCCACATCGTTGGTGATTTTAGTGTCATCAATATATTTTATGTAATTGTGATTTACTTGAGATCAAGGGCTTAGTCAAGTTAAGTTATAGTCGAGTTAGGAGGTGCAGAGTGCACACTCGTACTAGCTAGCTAGATGTCGCCAAAGTAAGTGCAGGGGTCAAGGGGGCTGCGCCCCCTTGCGGGGTCAAGGGGCAGAGCCCCTTGCTGGGGTCCTGCTGCCAGGTCAGCGGGCGGGGGTGGCAGGGCGGGGGGCTTGTTGGGGTCTGGGATGTGGCAATCGGACCCCAGCGACGGTTAGGAGGGCAGCGCCCCGACCCAAATGGTATATCTAGTGCTCCAAATGGATTATCCGTTTCCTTCCAATCAGTTTTTCCCTCCAACCGACACACCTTTTCCCAAAAGGTGTGACCTTTCCTGCCAACCGTCTATAACCGAAATTAACTGATTTTCAGTTATATTATATAATACAATTTGATCTCTTGAAGACAGAACACACATAACAACTTTCTGTGTATTGTTTTGATCTCTCGTGCCTTAGAGGCAAAGTGTTTTTCTCTGAATTATCCAATTGAGGATTTCGTGCAACCCGAGGCATATATGGTCGAAATACTTCAATCTGAAAGTGATCTCAACACGATTCAAAGAATATATCAGGATAGTTTGATTATTACCCACTTACAAACACACCGAATTTCTAACACACATTTTGTTGTATTGTCAATTTTTTTTTGCCCCCCAGAAGCTATATTCCTGGTTCCGTCACTGCCTCCTAGCCCCCATGAAGTTCCGCCAGCCACTGTAGATACGTATATTGAGATGAACAGGAAATAAATGGTTGATGGAAAACGATTTACAAGAAGGACTTGATTTAAATAGGTACGTCAAAAACTCAAACTCTTTAATTAGACAACTTGATATACAATTATTTTAGACTTTGTGTTTTTATTTATTTATTTATGTTAACTTCTTTATTTTAACTTTTTTATTTAAACACAATACTTTTGGTATTCAAGATGTTAAAAAAAAAAAAATTAATGTTTAGATTTAACTATTAAGCAGGATATTCAAGTTATAAAAATGAATTGTTACACAATTATTTATTGTTATTGAATATCTTAAAATTAAATTTTCTAGATAAACTATTCACATGAATATATAAAGTTCATAAAAATCTATTATCTGACTAAAATTTTGATATTTTTTCTGTTCTAAACTTATTCAGTTCACGTTCTTTTTGGAATATCTCAATTTAATTATCCACAGATAAAAATAAATATGGAAAGTTTGATTCAAATTTATTATATTATTCCTTGTTTGTTACTTATTTTACAATTTTTTTTAAATATTAGCTAAAGGTAATAACTGCCATTCTAATAAAAAAGCAAAAAAGGAGGGGGGAAAAACAATAATTAAAAAAAATATTCTTAAAGCGAATGTTTTTTGTCGAGGATAATAATTTTAAAACAGATAAGAAATATTTAGAGCATTTTTTTGGTGAAAAAAGTAAGCATATATCAATTTCCAAACAACTTACAAGAAACAGAAGAAAAAAATGAATTTTGGACTTTCCCCAACCATTCAATACATAATCAAAACTACTAAAGAAATTAGAAAAAATTACATTCAAAAAATCATTACTATCTCTGATACAAAAAACTCCATATCTCTGACAAAACTACATACCACATCTCTGACAAAACTAACATTCCTCTGATATCATATTATGCTTAAACAATGTTCACCTAATTCACCCACCATAACCCCATGACTACATTTCCAAGCTAAATGATCAACCTATACATTACACCATCATCCACAATGTAATAAGTGATCATAATAGGTAGGCATCATAAATGAAGGATTATAGCACTTTTTGCTCCATCCAAAAAAAAAGGGCTCTTTATACTCAAAATTGACTACAATTCCTGCTTGAATTCCATCAGTTTAGAACCCAACAAGCATGCAGTAACATCAGTCAACTCGTGGTGATCAATTGAAGAATCAAAAGCAGGTATCATCAAATGGGGAACACACACCCTTAAGGAGAATCCTACCGTGATATAATGTGAGGACCAAGTAGGTTCATCTTTCACTCCTCACTATTCCTCACAACTTATATCACCCTCCTAGCTCATATACCCTCCTCAAAGAGAAACCTACCTTATGAATACATTTGAAACCAACAACAAAAGACACATCCACAAAAAACCATCCTTTACTCCAAAGCCAAATGGACTTTTGCAGAGATATCAATTCTGTTGGTTCAAAAGACTCAAGATACAAGGCCATTCTTTGGAATGAGCTGAATTAAAACTAGATATCATACAGGGGATGATACCTAATCATTCAATCTGAAAATACCAATTGGAAGAACATTCAACAGCAACTAAACATTGTTATCCCAGGCAGTCCTTTATTTTCAACTTTGGCTTATTTGTTATTATTACATTCCATTCCTTGGCTACTTTGCAAACCTGAATTGAATTCTTCACATGCAAGCTTTGCAATTGCAATCTGATACAGTCCATAATCTTCTGCAGAACATTAGCAATAGTCATCTTACCAGAAATAAAAATTCTTGTATTTCTCTTCCATATATAATAGACTACAATAGCTAAAATGATTCTTCTCGACACACTTCTAATAGAATTATTACATGGTTATTCTGCTATCTTCTCAATTAGAGTCTTTCAATCATTGGGAACACTACTCATGTTTATTTTCCTTTTTAGCTTACTCCATATCTCCTTAAAAAAATCACATTTGAAAAATAGATGATCATGAGAATCATTCACTTTGCTGCACAATGGACATAACAGAACACTATTATTCCACTTTTGAACTCTGTCTTGAGTATATAATTTCTCCATATCTTCCATCTACAGAATAAATGATTCCTTGGATTACATTGTGGGATCCATACAACTTTCCACCATTTCACAGTATCCATCTGGTTCCTTAAATCCCACCAAGCACTCTTTATATTAAACTCAACCAATTTTTCTTCACTATTCCTACATTTAACATGATCATTAGCATTCTCATTTAAACTTGGGACATGAATATTATTCAGAATAGGGACTTGTTGAGACCATTCCACAGGCCAATTCCATGAACCATTTTCAATCATATCAACTAAAGCACGATTTTCCTTAATTCTTGCATCAAAAAGCATCATATTGGAGATGTACTGATTCAGATGGCCCATAGTACACCAACTGTCACTCCACATAGCTATATCCCTTCCATTTCCCATAGTGTGGACAAAAAAAGGCTTGACTTTATTCCTCATTCCTAAAAGAGCCTTCCAAGTGCAACTATCATTCTTTTCATCACTGATATCCCAAAAACTTCTTCCTTTTACCTTCACCAAATTGACCCATTTAACCCACATGCTATCCTTCTTGCTTATAATTCTCCATATTTGTTTTGTAAGAAGCACATCATTCCATTCTTCCAATTGTCTCAAACCTAACCCACCTTCACATTTAGGCTTACAAACAATTTTCCAAGCAACTTTAGATCTGCCTTTGCTCAAAGCATTATTAGACCACAAAAACTTCTTTAAAACTCTATCAATGTCTTTAACAATAGTCTTAGGAATTTTAACCACAACTGCCCAATAAGCTTGTATTGCTAAGAGAATAGATGCAATCAATTGCAATCTTCCAACATAAGATAGAAATTTATTCTTCCAGTCAAGCACTTTGTTTTTCACTTTATCCACTAAACATTTGCATTCTTTTACACCAAGTCTTTTAGCAAGCAGAGGGATCCCCAAATACTTAACTGGAAGTTTTCTAATTCTAAAAGGTAAAACATGCAAAATTCTTTGCTTTACATTTTCTTTAACACTACCAAAGAAAATAACACTCTTATCCATGTTTGGAAGAAGGCCTGAAGCTTTACTGAATTCCAAAAGAGCATCTTTAATTACATTAACATAGATTTCATCACCATGAAAAACACAAGAAGATCATCAGCAAAATACAAATGGGTCAATTTCATCTCTTTGCAGCCCTTATAAAATTTAAACATTGTCTCTTCCTTCTACTTTCTTAGCCAGAATCAATGAAAAAACCTCCATTACAAGAGTGAACAGATATGGAGATATATGATCCCCTTGTCTCAAACCCCTCCCACTCTTAAAATATCTATGTCTCTCACCATTTATTTCAATAGTAAATGATGCAGATGAAACACAAGTCATTATTCATTCCACCATGTTCTTATGTAAACCAAAATTCTTCAAGATCTTTTCTAAGAATTTCTAACTGACTTTATCATAAGCGTTAGCAATGTCTATTTTCAAAGCACACTTACTAGGCCCATTTTTACAGTTATATCATTTGAGAAGCTCTCGAGATAACATTAGATTGTCTTGAATAATCCTACCAGGGATGAAGGCACTTTGATTGGGATTAACAATCTTGTTTGGAACACCTTTAATCCGTGCAGTTAGAATCTTGCTTATGCATTTGTATAAAACATTACAGCATGCAATGGGCCTAAAATCAAACACCTTGTTTGGTTGCTGAATCTTTAGAATTAAAGAAATAACAGTTGCACTGATTTCCCCTAATAATTTTCCAGTTTTGAAAAACTCTTGCACATCCAAACATACTTCTTTCCCAACAATATTCCAAGAATTCTTAAAGAAAGTTGAAGTAAAACCATCTGGTCCTGGAGCTTTATTATCTCCAATATCAAACATAGCCTCTTTAATCTTTTTATCAGTAACCCATATGACCATGTTTATAGCATCTTCATGACTGATCTTCTTGTGAAATAAATTGCTATCATCCAGGTCATCAATTTCTTTCTTAGCTCCAAGGAACCTCTTAAAATGGCTAACAAATTGCTCTGCAACATCCTTCCCTTCAAATTTCTCACCTTTTTCATTGCAAATACTTGTAATCTTGTAAACATTGGTTCTGCTTTTGCTTACTTTATGGAAAAACTTTGTATTTCTATCACCTTTGCTGATCCAATCCAACTCTGCATCATAAGACTTTCTCATCACTTACAGCTTCCAAATAAAGGGATAAACATTTAGCCTCCTCTTTTTTCAATTGATCATCATGTGGATTATTTTCCATCAAGACTTGAGCACTTTTCAAAATTCCTATACACTTCTCAACTCTATCCTGCAAATTCCTATTCTTCCAAGCCAATTTTCTCAAAGGATACATTAGCATCTTCAATTTTGAAGCCACTTTGAACATATAATGGCCTTCTATTTCCTCATTTAATCCTTTTTCAATAATAGGAATAAATTCTTCTTTTCCCACAGTAAAGTTTGGAAACTGATGTGTCGTCATGTAGGTTGTTATTTTAGTTATCAAGTTTTACATTTTTATTTTGCCGACTTTACTTAAAACTACACTTTAACGGCGAGTGTACCCGATCAGATGTAGTTTCGTTGGTAAGTAGGGTGTCGATCACTAAGAGCGAGAGCGTTAATCTATAGTTCTATCAATATTTTGGTTAACTAAACTAATTTAATTTAAATTATGTTAATTCTAATCTATGTTAAACCTATGCTAAACCTAAGTTAATCCTAATTCTAATGGATAAAGGGGGTTTTAGTCTGAGAGACTGGCACATATTTGGTGGTGACTTAAATCAATTTTAAACACAATAACACACGCAAGCAGATAATCAAAAGATAGAAGAGCGGTCTAGCCAAATATAAGAAAACTGTATTAACCATGATTAATCTAATTAAAACGCTGGTTTGTTTATTTTAGTGCAATGAGTGCTTATCTCGAAGCGGCATATCATTCCAAGATTTAGGCGGTTCTTCTTTTTAATAAAACAGTAGATCTGTCAACAATTAAAGCATCCGCCTTAAAGTACCTATTTGCTGATTACAATCTATTCTTAGGAGATTAATAATGGTGATCTTTATTAAACCCTAGCTCATTGGAGTATTTACCCATTACTGCTTAACGGCCTCTTTATATTATAGTAGTCCACTGTCAAGTCTTTACAAAGTGAATCATTCCGTATTTGTGATATAGGTCACTGCTAGTCAACTTGTTCAAATTAAACCAATGGTAATTAAAGATAGGTAATATTTGTGATCACTATTACTCTAGATATATAATTGCCGGTTATGGAGAGCCAATCCACTTGTATCTTAGACTATGAGATATTTTGCATTCCTAGATCCAGATGAATGATGGGTCGCATACTTAAGCACATAAACAAGTATAAATTGATAAACATAATCTAACAATCAACGATAAATTAAGCAGTCGATATAAACAAACCAAACATTTAAATCTTCATAATCATGGCTAATACCCAAGGGTATTAGCCCTTAACCATTGTAATCAATACAAGAATAATAACTCAACCAAAGTAAACTAACCGAGTTAAACGAATGATACCAAAATCGAACGATTACTAGAGTATAAGAGATTACAAGGTGTTCCTATGGAATTAGTAGCTTTGCTTGACCTATTCTGCTCTTCTAATCTTCTGAAAATCGACTTTTGTGGTTAGGGTATCAAAAATATGATCAAGCACACCTAAAACTCGTTTTTAGGTCTTTTATTTATAGTGTATGGAATTTGGTCGATACGCCGTATTGGTTGAGGTCAATACTGCGTATCGAGAGTTTCTTAGAGTAGGGACCACATTCAATATCTTCTAGAATATTTAATTACTATATTTTAGATACGGCGTATAGAAGTCTTCTAGATACGGCGTATAGGTCTTTGTTCTTCGTGTTTTCTTGTGAAGTGCAGGCACAGATACGCCGTATCTTCCTTGATGTATATGGCGTATTGGATGTCAAAACAGTATTCTTTAGATTTCTTCGTTTAAGCTTGATGTGTTTCAAAAGCTTTAAATTTATAAGACTAAAATTACCGGTTTATGAAATGGAAACACACACGTAAAAGTATAACCCACGTATGTAGTATAAAATTTTATGTAAGACCAGGTCGTCTACATGGATTTGATTTGTGTTCAAATAATCGTCGTTAAAATAAACTTTCACAATTTTAAGATAAATGATGTTGGATTCAATAATGATGAAGATGACTACTCGGATAGCTTCATATAATTCCTAAGCATTGGTGATAATTACGATCTCAAATTTAGGACTTTAACTTATAAAAAAGGTTTCTCGTCAGAAAACGTTTTCACAAATTAACTTATTCAACTTAAGACTTATATCTAGTTAACTCGATCAAATGTGTCACTCAAATAATCTAGTTACTATTATATCAAATCCATTTTGTTTATCAAATAACGTAAGAGGATTTCTCCTTTCAAACGATAAAGACCATAGACAAATCTTTAAAACTATATAGTTCAAAACAGGTCTTTTGACCTATACCGTTATGAGTATACAATCAAAGTTGATAACCAAAGTTGATAAGATAAGATACGATAGAATTTCAATATAAGCTTAAGTTAAAAAGATCGCAACTACACCAAAAGCTTAATCACTATATTAACATCACCGAGTAGTCATGAGAGATTTAACCTCTCATGGCTACGAAGTTCATAAAAATATAATAAAGATAAACAAGAAACATACTATGCCTGGGTAATAATATGATTAGAAACTCCACCCGTTACAAGTATCGAATCTTACTACAACCTTTATTCACTAAATACTATGATGGTGTTCTTCGTTCTTAGTCTTTGAATTTAAGGAATTGGGAGGACATTTAAGAGAGATTTAAGTGAGGAAGAATGTGTGGGATATCTCAAATGGTGTGAAATTCGTCCTTATTTATAAGCTGAGAAGGGGTCTAAGTGCGGTGCATACTCTAGAATGTGAGACGTACTTTGCCTATGTTGGTGAAAACTTCATTAATGCTTGTTGAGAAGTGTGGCATACATCTTGAAATGTGTGGCGTACTTGGTGAGTTAATGCAGCCTTCATTTAATTCTTTTTAATTCTTAAACTCGATAGGAAGTGTGGCGTACATAGTGAAATGTGCGGGGTACTTCTTTGCATTTTTAGCTTTAGTCCTTTCTTTTCTTGTAAATTGCTTTCCAAAGAGTACAAACACTTGTATTTTGGACTTTTGAGCTCGGGATGTCTTCAAGTGAACCTGCATATATTTCATGCTATTAAGTATCAAAAGTTCATGAGAAATGATAGAATATATACAAATAACGCCGCCAAAAATATGTATAATTTAGGCTTTATCAAATCCCTCTGCACTTAGCTATTGCTTGCCCTCAAGCAATTTAAGCGAGAAAACAAGATCATTTATCATGACGTGGAGAAAATTTGGATTTTAACAAGTGTTTACTTATTTTAATAACTTTTCAGACATAGATATATAAGAGAGCACCTCACATAGGGAATGTGTTTTTATATTCACTCAAGCCACTTAGATAGGGTTTATATTTTGTAAAGTTACTCAATTGCACAGACATGATCTAAATAGCTACCATAGGCTTGTACAAGACACATAAACATGCCCGATGCGGCGTGAGCACCTAGACAATATCTCAAAGAGGCAAAACGTGATATGATTGAAGGGTGCATACCAAGTATCGGTTCACATGTGGCAACCTAAGCCTACACTTTTAACATTTTTTTTCTCCTATTTTTACCAAGGCTTACTAAGGCATGCACTAACTTCTACATTGAGGCATTTTTCTTCAACATGGATACTTCAGCAGGATAGCACTAAAAGTGAGTGCTGTAGATACAGGAGTTATGCGGGATTTATTTCACCTCTTATCATACGATTTTATCTATAAATTAACCTCATTGCGGTCTAGTAAATAATAATCAAGCACAAGTTCTGAAGCTACTAAATTACCGGCTCACTCATATAATTTTTAACCAATACCAATGTTCTAGAAATAGCGACAAACTACAAATACACAGCCGTAACGACGGATGAGACACTTACAATTGCATTCAAACCTTAACTCGAACAAGCTAAAGGTAAAAATTATCTTAGGTATCAAAGGTGGATACCTGAATTCTCTAAGGTTTAATTCTCACAATTTAGTAGACTGGTTTTGTGCTAGTTATAATGTCAATCCGGTTGGATATGCCTTACTAAGAGTATACATTTTTTAATTTTTTGGAAGAAAAGCAATATATATATATATATAGATTTTAAAGATTTTTCATTAAATATCAGTTGAAAACTTTGGCTAGATTATATGGAAAATGTGGAGGGATACGATTAATTTTTCTTATTTGGCTCCCCTCCACACTTAAGTTGAACATTGCCCTCAATGTGAGAACTGATAAATATAGAAAATAAGGAAAATTAAAGGAAAACTGTACTTCCCAGGGCATAGATATATATCTTGAGAGAGCTTGTCCTTGAGCAAACGCCATAAAGTGTCCTAAGTCTAATCTCCTATTGCTTGCCAAAAAGAGTAAAACAAACCAACGCATACAAAAAGAATTTTTTTTTGGGGTTTTTTTAGAGAATAAAATAGAAGAGGAGGGACTCCTTGGTATGTGCTTAAATACACATACCATTTACCTAATAAAACGACCCTAAACGACCAAAAACGCACATAAAATGCCATATATATGCTTGTTTTTGTGTTTGTAATGTGCAGGTACCGGATATTTCACTAAAGGACAAAAAAAAGCCAAACCGGACAAAACCAAGCACAGAATTGGAAAGAACACGAAAAACCAAGGCCAAAGGTACAAAATGATTAAAAACGGAGCTAAAACGGACATTTCTGGATCGACTCGACAACGTTTATGCATTTAATAAGTTCAAGACAAAGTCAAGTCACTCGAGATACGCATTAGAAAGGGCCTCGAAAAACAAACCCGAAAACTAATTGTCAAAGTGGGCACCACACGTTCCCTCCTAGTAGGCCCGAGTCAGCCCACCTATATACTAACCTACTTTTTTAATACATAAGCCCAAAAATCCCAATTCCCTTTTTTAACTTTCCGGCCATTTACTTAGCCCAAAACCCCAAACCCAAGCCACTTAAAACCGTTACCTATTGACACCTTACACCATTAGTTCCCTTAAGGAATGACGTGCAATCTTTCACAAATTACACGGGCTTAACTTGCCAAAACAAAGGACTAAACTTTCAAGTCAACATAAACCATGAGGACTATATTTGCCCTATCCTAAACTTTCACCACCTGCTCTCCCTGGATACCTTTTTCCCGCCATAACTTAACATATTCCACTGTACATCCCCTATCACACTCACTCATGCAACACGACATAAGACCCTTCACACCTTTAATTATTCAACCCCACATAACCCAACCCCCACATGCTTATGTTCACTGTGCAATCTACAATTTCCCATTGTTAAGGGGTCGAGGACAAAAAATTGAGGGTTGGGCTCCTAGGATTGAAGGCGACGGCAGATTATAGGGTCAGGATTTGGTTTGAGCTTCTCTCACAATAAAACACAAGAAAAACCACAATGGGAACTGGCGTCCTATAAAAAGATAAGATGTCAAAAGACATAAACAACTAGTGTATTAGGAGTGAGGAGTGTTTAATATTTTTAATAGTTTGAGTATGTTGTATGTCTTTAATTTCTGTCTTTACATTTAAAAACCTTGTAACCTTTTAAATTTGAATGAAAAATTAAGTTTGAATGTTATGCAATTCTGTCTTTTTATGCTTCTTAAACTGCTTATTTTGTTCCAGCTTATTTTGTGCTTATTTATGTCTTATGGGTGCTTATTGAATCTGCTATATGCTTTTTTTTACAAATAGATTTAAGGGGTGTTTAGGTCAAGGGTTGAAAACGGGTAAAAATGGTTTAAAAATAATCGAATTGGGTCACCTTGGCCACTTGTTAGCCTTTTCTAGGTTGTCTTACTCTGTTTTTCAAATATTTAAGTCTTCAAGTTGTTTATCTAGTTTTGTCTAAAAGATGTTCACAACTGTGGTCTTAACCGTTGTGAATTGCTATTTTATTTAGCTTTCAATCCTTTTCTTGAGTCTTGTTTTTGAGTTAATATTAGTGTCAAAATAGAGTGTTATAAGTTTCTTTTAGTCTTCTTTTGGTTTTCATCAATCTATCAAGTTCCTTTGTTAAGTTATATTTTTTTTACAAAACTGCCTTTTTCATCCTTAAATATCAGATGCTTAATAGTGTTTTTAGAGCTTTAAATTTTGAGCATAAGCTCATTAGGGATTACACTTAATATGTTTCAGCTTAGTTGTCAGTTAGGAGCTTATTTTATAGCTTATTTCTAAGTCTGCCTTTTGCTATTTGTTTTTAAGAAAAGCCAAAAATTTGCATATTCAGTGTGACTGCCCTTTTTCCATTAGCCTTTTTTATGGCTTTCCTACGTTTCAAATTGTTTTATTTTTGTTGTTTTAGATAGCCACCAAGTTAGGCTTTAAGCTCATATGCCTCTTAAGCCCATAAGGATCCTTCTTAGAGCTTAAAAATAAGCTTTAAAAGCTGTCCCTAGGCTTTGTGTCAATCTGTGTTTGTGCTTATAGCTTATTTGATTTTTCTAGCTTATCTGTTGGTTTTCAGTTGCTTATTTCTATTTGCTAGTGCTTATTAGGTGTAGGTTGATACTTGTTTTAAGCTTATTTGTCTATGGACTTGCTTATTGTGTCTTAGAAAGCCCACAGTTTAGCTTTTGGCCATTTAGCTTAAAAAACCAAGTCTGCCATTTTTGTGCGTTGTGCTTAATTCTAGCTTACTTAGATGCTTAATTTAGGATTAGTTTAGCTTATTCAGTCTAGGTAGGTAGCTTATTTTAGCTTTTTGGTGTTCCATTTGCTTTTTGTGCCTCAAAAGCCAAAACAGCTTAGGCCTTAAGCCTTTTAGTTTTTAAGGCAATCTGCCTGCTTATCTTAGCCTGTTTCCAGCTTATTTTTGAATCTTTATAAAAAGTCGCTTTATTTAAATATTGTTAGTTTAGCTTATTTTATAATTTTGAAAAAAGAAAATAAAAAAAATGTTTTTAAAAAACAGAGAGGCATGTGGTTTAAACCCATGACCTCTCCCTTCACACCTACACGTCCCACAAGTCTCACACACTCACCACCAGCACCAGTAGGGCCATCTGGTTATGTGCTTCCTTATTAATTCTTTATAGTAGTTTAAGCCCAATAAGCCCACCAACCCTATTTAGCTTATTACCAGCTTATTCCAATAAGCTGGTAAAAGCCCCTTTTATTTTTCCTGAATCCAGCACACTCCAAACTACTTTCCATGATTTTTTCAAAATTTTCTCATTAATTTTAGTTTTTTTAATTAATTTTTCCTTTTAAAACAGTTTTTAAATCATAATAAATTATTAAAAAGTCAAAAAAATATAATTCTTTTTTCAAAATTTTCTTTTATCATTTAGGACTTAGAAAAAATAAATTTGCATGCGTAGGGTTAATTTTTCAAAATTCATTTTTTTTAAAGAACGGGTTTTAAACCCCGTTCTCGTTTTCGCGTTTTAACTTTAAGTGCCTTTATAATTCTGTTCCCTTAGACTTAGGATTTCCTTTTATTCCTTGTTTATGCTTCCCGTAGAATTTTAGGACACCCATTGCCTTATTTATGCTTTCCCGTAGTTTAGGTTTAATTTCCCGTGCCTTTTTATGATTTTCCCGTAGTTTTAAGTATATCTTAGTTTAAAATTTTGTAATTTCCCATAGGATTTTGAAAACCCAATCTAATCTTTGTTATTCAAGCATCCAATTGTCAAACCAAATACGTAACCGTCAATTTCACGCCTCGTTGGGAGAACGACCCGGGTCCGGTTTTGAACTTTGTGGGTAACGAAGTGAGAGACCGATACTTCCGGTTACTATACTACTACTATTGATATTATCCTATTTATTATATATTTATATATTTTTTATATTTATATATAGTAAAGGAGAATAATCACTCCTCCACACTTAATAGAAAGCACGGGTTGCTCCCAAGAAGCACTTAATTTTTAAGGGAGAGTCATTAGCTAGACTCGTACTTCTTAGTTTCATTCTTTGGGAAAGAAGGGAGTTAGTTCTTCCCTTGGGTCATTATCTTCTTCATGGTAGAGTTTGAGTCGATGGCCGTTAACAATGAACGTTTTTCCATCTTTTCCATATAGTTCAACATATCTGAATGGATATTGATATTTCACTACGTATGGTCCTAGCCAACGAGATCTGAGTTTCGGCTGTTTGAATTTGTATTTAGAATGAAATAACAACACTTTATTTCTGTGTTTGAACTCTGTTCTCATTTTGAGATTTCTATCGTGCCAGACTTTGGTTCTTGCCTATTTTCGTGTTTGAACTCTTTGCATGATGTTGGAATTCATCTAACTTGTGTAACTGGAATATTCTTTTCTCGCCAGCAGCGATGAGATCAGGATTATAGTTTTTTAGGATCCCAATATGCACGGTGTTTAATTTTGAATGGCAAGTGGCAGTTTTTTCCGTATACGAGTTTATATGGTGTGGTTCCGGTTGGTGTTATGTAAGAGGTTCTAAAAGCCCACATAGCATCGTCGAGTTTTCTTGACCAGATAGCTGGATTATCTTGTACGGTTTTGTCAAGAATTCTTTTAAGGGCTCTGTTTGTATTTTCTACTTGTCCACTTGTTTGAGGATGATATGATGTTGAGAAACGATGGTTAACTCCATATCTTTTCATGGTTTTTTCCATTATCTTATTGCATTCCAAAACGGAAGAAGAGTTTTTTCAAGAATGAAATAACAACTCTGGCATCGTTAGTTGGTAAAGCTTGAGCTTCAGCCCATTTGGATACATAATCGACAGCGACTAAGATATATTCAAATTTATATGATTTCAGGAATGGTCCCATAAATTCGATACCCCAGATGTCAAAAATTTTACATACTTGAATGCTATTTAAGGGCATTTCATCACGTTTGGATATATTCCCTGTTTTTTGACATGCTTCGCAGAGGCGCACAAGAGTATGAGCTTCTTTGATAATGGTTGGCCAGTAAAAGCATGAGTCTAGGACTTTTTTAGCTGTTGTGTTTGGTCCATAATGTCCACCGGTAGGTCTGTGGTAACATTGATCTAGAATGGTACGGGTTTCTGGTCCTGAGACACAGCGTCTGATCATACCGTCTGAACATACTTTGAAAAGGTAAGGGTCTTCCCAAAAGTAGTTGAGGTTAGAGAAGAATTTGTTCTTTTGTTGGTACGTCATCCCTTTAGGTATAACATCACCCACCAAATAGTTTGCAAAGTTTGCGAACCATGGTGTGTCATTAGTGGTTATTTCCATAAGAGTTTCTCTAGGAAAGTTATCGTCGACATCATTGTCATCACTTGTCTCATCATTATCAATCCGAGGTAAGTGGTCGGCGGCAAAATTTTCTTTACTTTTTTTATCTTTTATTTTGATATCAAATTCTTACAACAACATAATACAACGTATAAGACGTGGCTTAGCATCTTGCTTTTTGAATAGGTGTCTTAAAGCTGAGTGATCGGTGTAGACAATAATTTTAGATAATATCAAATAGGGTCAGAATTTGTCGAATGTAAAGACTATAACCATCCATTCTTTTTCAGTAACCGTATATTTTTGCTAAGCTGCGTTAAGGGTTTTGCTTGCAAAATAGATAGGGTGAAATTGTTTTCCATCTTTTTGACCTAAGACTGATCCAACTGCGAAATCACTTGCATCACACATAAGCTCAAATGGAAGATTCCAGTTCGGGCTCACGATCACAAGAGTACATGTGAGTTTTTTTTAATGAATTGAATGCTTTGTGACATTCGTCATTGAATTCGAATGGAGTATCTTTTTCAAGCAACTTAGTTAGAGGATGGGTAATTTTCGAGAAGTCTTTGATGAAACGTTTGTAGAAATCGGCATGTCCTAGAAAACTTCTAATGCCTTTGACAT
The DNA here is from genome assembly GCA_026074375.1 of Tanacetum coccineum. NCBI lineage: Eukaryota > Viridiplantae > Streptophyta > Magnoliopsida > Asterales > Asteraceae > Tanacetum > Tanacetum coccineum. Next base: position 24,597 of record BQNB010089578.1, read on the forward strand.
TAGTTGGGGGTGGAAGCTTATAGATTATGTTAACTTTGGCTTTGTCAACTTCAAGGAATGCACCGAACACTTTGTGTCCAAGCATAATTCCTTCTTTAACCATAAAGTGACATTTTTCCTAGTTAAGGACAAGATTTGCATCCTTGCAACGTTGAAGCATTTATCAAGATTTTTGAGACAGTTAACGAAAGAGTTTTTAAAGACGGAGAAATCATCCATGAATACTTCTACAGATTCTTTGATCATGTCATGAAAGATAGCTAACATGCACCTTTGGAAAGTAGCAGGAGCATTACATAGACCGAAAGGCATTCGCCTGTAAGCGTATGTTCTGAAAGGACATGTGAATGTTGTTTTTTCTTGGTCCATAGGATCGATTGGAATTTGGAAATATCCAGAAAAACCATCGAGGAAACAGAAGTATTTATTTACTACGAGTCTTTCTAACATTTGATCCATGAATGGCAAAGGAAAATGGTCCTTTGCGGTTGCTCCATTGAGTTTACTATAATCGATGCATACTCGCCAACCCGTAACGGTTCTTGTTGGTACAAGTTCATATTTTTGTTTATGACTACTATGATACCATCTTTCTTGGGTACATAATGGATAGGACCTAACCAAGGGCTATCGGCGATTGGATATATGATACCAGTGTCAAGAAGTTTAACGATTTCTTTTTTAACGACTTCTTGCATGTTCGGATTTAATCGTCTTTGTTTTTGAACGACTGGCTTTTTGTCTTCCAGGAGTTGAATTTTATGTTTACAAAAAGACGGACAGATTCCAAGAATGTCTGTTGTTTTCCAAGCAAAGGCTTGCTTGTGTCTTTTTAAAACAGGGATGAGTTTATTTTTATTTTGCTCATAAAACTGAGATGATATGATTACAGGAAGAAAAGAGGGTTCTTCCAAAAATACATATTCCAAGTTATCAGGAAGAGGTTTGAGTTCAAGATCTGAAGGAGGTTCTTCAAGAGATGTTTTGATCTTATAATCGGTGTTAAAGGTGATTTTTTTGAATGGCGGTTCTTCAATTTTGGATTCGGATTCAGAATTTTCTTCTGTGGTCATAGCCATGAATTCATCAAATTCGGAAAAAAGTTTGTCTTCAAGAATAGTTCCTTCGATGGAATAAAGGATTTTACTACCTTCATCAATGTTGGGAATAAAAGGCTTCTGAAGTTACTACTGTTAGTTTTGGAAGTTAATACTATTGGTTCAAGTTTGTGCTACTGCTAAAGATCAGAGAAAATAGTCTAAGTTATTAGTACTGCTTGTGAATTATAGTTAGTTTTGCAGCGTACATTGTTAGTTCTACCAGTTATAGGGGGGTTTTTTAGTTGTTGTTAGTTAATAGTTTGTGCTGTTTAGGATTATATAGTTTGTTCTTGTATTTGTATGCATGAGTTTTAAATTAGGATAGATATGCATTATCATTACAAGTGTTTTGTAAGCCCTTAAGGTTGCCCTTAGTGTTAAAAGATCCTATGGCAATTAGTTATTGGTGTGCATAGAAATACAATTTATAGTTAGTCGTTTACATAGCTTCAAAGTTTTTCATTGTAATTCTATTACTATTTAGAGTGATCATTATATTGAAGCATAAAGTTTAGTTTACTTGTATGTTCATTGTTATTCTTCTTATTGCTTAAAGTCTAGATTCCGCATAAACTTTAGGTTATCACACAAAGTTTCTGTCTTAGTAGTTTTGGATTTATCCAAGGTTACTAACCTTTACACAAGCTAAAGGAAATCAAGATCTATTAAAAAGGGATCAACAAGTGGTATCAGAGCTTGTTGAGAAACTTCGAATAAGAAGAATTCTAAATCTACAAAAGATCTCACAGTCAAAGAAAAGATGGAGTCACAGTCTGAAACTACCCAAACTTTGTCTGCACTCAAACTCCCTATGCTCAAAACAGGAGACTATGAGCTCTGGAGCATGAGGATGGAACAATACCTCACTCATACTGACTATGCTCTATGGGAGGTTATTGTTAATGGTGATGCACCTGTTGCAGTTGCATCAGCCAGTGCTGGTACTGAAGTTCCTATTCCTCCTAAAACTGCTGAACAAAGGCTGGCTAGGAAGAATGAATTAAAAGCCAAAAGCACTCTGTTGTTAGCTATTCCAGATGAGCACCTGCTGAAGTTTCATGCCTACAAGGATGCAAAGTCCTTATGGGAAGCTATCAAGAATAGGTTTGGAGGCAACAAGGAATCTAATAAGATGTAGAAGACCATACTGAAGCAACAATATGAAAATTTTGCTGCATCAAGATCTGAAGGGCTAGACAAAACCTATGATAGGTTTCAAAAACTCATCAGCCAATTAGAGATTCATGGTGAAGAGATCTCTCAAGAGGGAATAACATTGCCTTAATCATGAGAAACAAGTCTGATCTAGACACTTTGAGCATGGATGATTTGTACAATAATTTGAAGGTGTATGAAGCTGAGATTAAAAGCCAATCAAATTCAAGCTCAAATCCTCAAAATGTAGCTTTTGTGTCTTCTGATAACTCTAGCAGCACTAATGAAACAGTTAATACTGCTCATAGTGTTTCTGCTACTAGTTCTAAGGATCAAGCTACTATTGCATCATATGCTGATGATGTCATGTTTTCCTTCTTTATTAATCATTCTAATAGTCCACAACTGGACAATGAAGATCTGGAACAGATTGATAATGATGATCTTGAAGAGATGGATCTCAAATGGCAGGTAGCCATGATTACCATGAGGGTAAATAGATTCATAAAGAAGATATGA
>BQNB010089579.1:0-27370 GCA_026074375.1 Tanacetum coccineum
TATTTTAAAGCTATAGTTTTATCTCCAAATGTAAATTGTCAAATTATATAAGGTTTAGACTTTAGATAACAATAGTTAGTTAGAAGTTTTAAACTTTTCATTTCCCTCTTGTATATAAACGGCTATATGCCTCATTTAGATGATATGGAATGATAAACATTTCCCCCAAATTGTGTTTCGCTTATATGGTATTAGAGTACGCAATGCTTAATTTTTAGGTCAGTTTGCCCTAAATCTTCTTAATTCGTTGTTCTTTAACATCAATTGATCGTTTCTATCAGTTCTTTTGTTTAAGATTTTGTGTAATTAGACTGATTTGGTTGAACTGAACAATTAGGGTTTTGATTTTCATATATTGATTTGATTGTGATCGTTTGAAGAATTCGATAATGGTGATTCAATATCCAAATTCGAGTGTTAATAATGCCAATTTGAACCCTAATAATGCTAGTAATTCAATCAATGATCCATTATACACTGGAAATTCTGATCATCATGGTATGGTGCTTACTAACACATCGTTTAATGGATCTAATTTTTTAGGGTGGAGTCATACTATTAAAATGTCGTTAGGTGCAAAACTCAAGTTAGGGTTCATTAATGGGACATATGTTAATCTAATCAGTGAATGAGAGAATTTGCAAAGATGGATCAGATGTGACTATATGGTCACTTGTTAGATCTTAAACTCAACGATATCAGAATTGTTTAAGGCATTTCTATATGCCTAATCTATTTTTAAGTTATGGAACGAAATTGTTAGAGAGGTATGGTCAAAGCAACGGACCTTTGATTTACCACCTTTAAAGAGAACTAAATAATCTGAGTCAAGGTAATTTGTCAATTGCTGTTTATTTCAACAAATTAAAGAAATGTTAGAACGAGTTACATAACCTAAATGGAGTCCATGTGTATTCATGTGGTAAGATGCAAGAGTGTTCATGTAATATGGTGGATAATTTTTTGGAGATAGAAGGGTGATCAAAGCTGGTGCAATTCTTGATGAGGCTTAATGGTGATTATGAGTCAGTGAGGAATCATATACTGTTTATGGATCCTTTACCCAATGTAAACAAGGAATATTACATAGTTTAGCAAGTTGAGAAGCAAAAACAAGTGACAAACCATGTGGTTGATCCCATGGCTTTCTTTGCTACATGAATCAAAACAAGTTTGTCAAGATTGATAACAGAGGTAAGGGAGAATTGAAACAAGACGTAAGAGGTTTTAGATGCTGCACTGGTTGTGGACAAGATGGACACAATGTTTTGAGAAGATATGCTATCATGTCTGCTACAAAGGGAAAAAGAACAAGAAGGGTGGAAAATTAGCTGCTAATGTTGTTTTTGGTCTAAAGACACCATTTGATATGGGATATGAGAATGAGTTGCAAGGAGAGCAAAGCAATCCTGGTTTGAATCACAAGCTTGTGATGAAGATGGTTAATGGAAAGAATCATGTTACTAATAATGGAGTTGCACCTGGCTTTATGCATCATGCATGTATGTCTCTCCATGCAAGGACTTTTGCATTGTCATCACAAAGTAATATTGTTAGGATTAATAAGTGGATAATTGATACTAGTGCATCTGATAAATGTGTCCCCATATTACTTTGTTTAAAACCATACATTTACTCAAAAATCCTATCACTGTACACTAATCTGATGGAACAACAAAGCGTGTTACAATAGCATGGCACATTCAATTGACTCCTACCTTGTTGGTAGTAGATGTTCTATATGTCCTTGAGTTTAAATTTAACCTATTATATGTCGGGAAACTCTTAAACACACAAAACTACTTTGCTCAATTTTTCCCTTCTTACTGTGTATTCTAGGACCTTTCAACTAAGGAGGTTGTGGTTATTGGCAAAGGTTCAAAATGTTTGTAGACCTGCACATCTATGGATCCTTCTTCTTCTACTTCTCAAAACCCAACTGTCAATTCTATCAATGTATTTGATTTCCTTAATTCTCCTGTTGTCACTAATTCAGTTCATCATAATGCTGCTGATTTGCATACTTTACATGTCAGACTTGGTCATTTCTTTGTCTAAAATGATCCATGCTGATGAATGTAAGAAGTTTACTACCTCTGAGTTTACTTGTGCTAGTTGTTCACTTGCAAAATTTCATAGATTGCCTTTTCCAAAGAGTTCAACTTCTTCCCATAATCCTTTTGATTTAATACATGTTAACTTATGCGGACCATATAAGGCACCTGCATTTAATGGGGCTCATTATTTCTATATAATAGTTGACGAAAAAAGGAAGGCTACATGGACATACCTAGTTCATAGTAAGGATTAAGTTTTAACCATCATGTCTAGTTTTTTGAAGTATGCAGAAACTCATTATAAGGCCATTACAAAGTTTTTGAGGTCTGATAATGGGACAGAGGTGGTAAAGGGTATTAGAAAATTTAAGGTCAAAGGGAATCACTCACTAGAGATCTATGGCTTATACACCACAACAGAATGGAGTGGTGGAAATGAAGCATAGACACTTGTTAGAAACTGCTAGGGCCTTAAGATTACATGCTGGTTTGCCAAAGAAATTTTAGGGTGAATGCATTTTAGCTGCAACTTATTTAATAAATAAGATGCCAATAAAACAGTTAGCCTGGAAAACACCCTTTGAAATATTGCTTAGTAAACTCCTTCTTATGAAACACTCAAAACCATTGGATGCCTATGCTATGCTGCTTCTTTAGGACCATAGAGAGATAAGTTTGATCCTAAAGGCATTAGATGTGTTCTTATTGGCTATCCACCAGGGCATAATGGGTACAAGTTATATAGCTTGAAAACTCATGAAGTTCTTCATAGCAGAGATGTGATTTTTCAGGAAAATGTCTTTCCTTTTAAGGAATATGAATCTTCCTCTAATTCTTTTCCTACAAAGCGTGAGTTGCAAGGAGAGCAAAGCAATCCTGGTTTGAATCACAAGCTTGTGATGAAGATGTTTAATGGAAAGAATCATGTTACTAATAATGGAGTTGCACCTTGCTTTATGCATCATGCATGTATGGTCACTCCATGCAAGGACTTTTTGCATTGTCATTTAACAAGTAAATATTGTTAGGATTAAAAATGGATCATTGATACAGTGCTCTGATAAAATGTGTCCGTCGTATTTCTTGTTCAAAACCACACATTTACTCAAAAATCCAATCACTGTAACCCTTATCTGATGAACAAACAAAGCGTGTTTACAAAAGCAGGGCACATCAATTAACTCCTACCTGTGGGTATAGATGTGTCTATAAGTCCCTTGAGTTTAAATTTAACCTATTATATGTCGGGAAACTCTTAAACACACAAAACTACTTTGCTCAATTTTTCCCTTCTTACTGTGTATTCTAGGACCTTTCAACTAAGGAGGTTGTGGTTATTAGCAAAGGTTCAAAATGTTTGTAGACCTGCACATCTAGGATCCATCTTCTTCACTTCTCAAAACCCCAACTGTCCCCAAATCTATCAATGTATTTGATTATCGGTAACCTTAATTCTCCTGTTTCACTAATTCAGTATCCTCCATAATGCAGTTTGATATTGCATAACTTTTACATGTCAGACTTGGTCATTTCTTTGTCTAAAATAATCCATGCTAATGAATGTAAGAAGTTTAATACCTCTGAGTTTACTTGTGCTAGTTGTTCACTTGCAAAATTTCATAGATTGCCTTTTCCAAAGAGTTCAACTTCTTCCCATAATCCTTTTGATTTAATACATGTTAACTTATGCGGACCATATAAGGCACCTGCATTTAATGTGGCTCGTTATTTCTATATAATAGATGACAAAAACAGTAATGCTACATGGAACATTACCTATTCATAGTAAGGATCCAAGTTTAAACCATTATGTCTAGTTTTTTGAAGTATGCAGGAACTCATTATAAGGCCATTACAAAGTTTTTGAGGTTTGATAATGGGACAGAGGTGGTAAAGGGTATTAGAAAATTTAAGGTCAAAGGGAATCACTCACCAAAGATCTATGGCTTATACACCACAACAGAATGAAGTGGTGGAAATGAAGCATAGACACTTGTTAGAAACTGCTAGGGCCTTAAGATTACATGCTGGTTTGCCAAAGAAATTTTAGGGTGAATGCATTTTAGCTGCAACTTATTATAAAATAATATAAGACAGCCCTATAAATATGTTATCCTGGAAAACAACCCTTATGAAATATTGCTTAGTAAAAACTCTTCCATTATAAACACTCAAAACCATTGGATGCCTATGCTATGCTGCTTCTTTAGGACCATAGAGAGATAAGTTTGATCCTAAAGGCATTAGATGTGTTCTTATTGGCTATCCACCAGGGCATAATGGGTACAAGTTATATAGCTTGAAAACTCATGAAGTTCTTTATAGCAGAGATGTAATTTTTTAGGAAAATGTCTTTCCTTTTAAGGAATATGAATCTTCCTCTAATTCTTTTCCTACAAAGCGTGTTCATTACCCTGGATTTACAATTGATGAAGATGCTCAAGTGCCTGTGATTTCATCTACTAATTATAATCCTAGTCAGAATGATACATCAATTCCTCACCATGAGGACAATGCAGATCCTCTGATTAATCCAACTGTTGAAAATAATGAAACCTTTGCTTCCATACTGTCTTCTCCTTCTGCTTCTTCACTAGATGTCCTTATAATAATGTCTTCCAGAAATACAACTGCACCAAAATGGCTTAAGGATTTTGCAGGTCCTAAAAGCTTTGCTAATACAGTCCAACATCAACCCTTACATCCCTTGTTTACACAACATGATTTCAAAGATGTACCACAACATCACATTGCTTTTCTAGCAAATGTATTTGATTATGCTAAACCAGTCTCATACTCCCAAGCATGTAAACACGAAGGATGGGTAAAAGCTATGGACAAAGAGTTATCTGCTTTGGAACAAAACAAAACATGAGAGCTTACTACCTTGCCCACTGGTCATAAGCCCGTTTCTTCAAAATGGGTATATAAAGTGAAGTACAATCCAGGTCGGTCAGTAGAAAGATTGAAAGAAAGATTAGTGGTTAAAGGATTTAACCAAAAAGAGGGTTTAGACTACAAACACACCTTCTCTCCTGTTGCAAAACTAGATACAATCAGAGTCCTTATAGCATTGGCAACAATAAAAGGTTGGCCACTTCATCAATTAGATGTGAATAATGCATTTTTGCATGGCTATATTGATGAAGAGATTTATATGCTACCACCAGAGGGATACACTAAGGCAAAACAAGGTAAGTTTGTAAATTAGTTAGATCTCTTTATTGTTTGAAGTAGGCTTCAAGATAATGGAACCATGAATTGACTAAGTTTCTTTGCTGTATGGATTTTATTCAGTCAAAACATTATTATTCTTTGTTTGACTAGTGAACTATACATCAAATTATTCAAGTCAAAGAAGCTTTGGATAATAAATTCATTATCAAAGACATGGGAGAGGCAAAATACTTCTTAGGCATTGAAGTATGCAGAACTGCTGCAGGCACTCATCTTAATCAAAGGAAGTACATCCTTGATCTTTTACAAGACTCTGACCTTATAGCATGTAAACCAAACTCCCCACCTTTGTCAAAAAACTTACATCTCTCTCTTGACAAAGGAGTACCGTTATGTGATGCTAGAGTTTATAGAAGATTGGTTAGTAGGTTGTTATACTTAACAATGACAAGGCCTGATATCTCATATCTTGTTTAACACCATAGCGAATTTGTCTATGCTCCAAAAGATACACACATGTGGGCAACCCTTTATCTTCTCAAATACTTAAAAAGGGACTATTTCTAAGGGACTTGTCTACCATGTTTAGTCATAGTTGAAGATAACATGATTTTTTGATGCAGATTAGGAAAATTGTTTAATGACAACGAGATCTTTGACTGGCTATTGTATTTTCCTTGCTCATTCCTTAGTCTTATGGAAAACAAAGAAGTAGACAACTGTGTCTAGATCTTCCACTGAAGCACAATACAGGAGTATGGCAGCAACTACCCGTGAGTTACTTTGGTTGAGTTTTCTTCTCAAATAATTAAGAATCAATGTTTAGTTCCCAATCACCCTCTTTTGTGACAATAAATGTGACAACCCACAATTTCAGGTCATTTTACGTCAATAAACTCAAAACTATTTACTTAGAACTTTTACGCATTTACTTTTAATTTTATCCGTTAAGTTAAATCGCGTAAACCAAAAGTAAACAATCAACGTAAACCAGCATTAAACAAATAAAAGTTTACGTCAAACAAGTGTTATGTAATTATTATGAAGATAATTTATAACTTTTATTATTTTATTTTTATATGTTACGTAAAACGTTTACCTTTCGCGTTATGGACTTTCATGCATGCATGTAAACTATACCACCTTTACCAATACCCTTAATATCTATACCATAGCAAAAATTTAACATTTCCCTCTCCTATTTACACTTATATGGACCGGCTCCTTATGGTTTATACAAGAAAAGTATACAACTTATTAGATTATACCTTGTTACATGTGCTAGCTAATACCATGTACCAAATAATTACCAACCATCTTATACTTTCATCAACCATCTTACACAACCACTCCCCCCTCTCCAATCACTTGCAAGCCGCACCCCCTAATTTTCATGGATTGATTAGATCTTGTTCCCTAGATATTTATGCTATATAAGGTAATGCATCACTTGCTCATTCACTCCCATTTCACTTGCAAAATTCAACAAAAACCTCTTTTCCTCTCATTCACCACTCGCGGCTAAAAAATAAGACAAAAACAATTTCATAGTTTCCATTTTCTTGATATTACAAGTATACAAGTGTGTTCAAGGTTGATATCTAAGGTATACCAAAGCGTTTTTAAGCTTGGGTTTCAAGGATTAAGTTAGGGTTTCAAAATTTTCAAGTTAGGGTTTTATAAGGTTTTGGGTTAAAAATTAAAGCCTAGGTTTCTTTTGTGTTCTTAAGTAAGCATACTCTTTTTACTCTTTTGATTTTCATACATTTTGATTAGGTTTATATATGTTTCTATACTTACATAATATATTTATGTGCATGAACATCATGAATATTAAGTTATATAACCAACTAGTAGATTTATAAATATTTGCAAGTAAATTAAGATACATACTTACGATTATTAAACATGCCGTCAAGTTTATTACTTATAATCTAGCTTATTTAATTTTATAAGTTATTTCATTATATTGTGAAGTGTTGGATGGGATTAGGTTAGTTTGAATGTGTTGATTGTGGAAGAGGTCGAAGTGGTTAGATTAGATGATGTTGTTGTGTGAAAATAAGGTAAAAATTATAGTTTTAAAGTGTATAAAACGCCCTTTGTAACAGCCTATTCCAAACAGTAGGTTAGGGATTTTTTTTTTTCCCAAAAAAGTTAACAAACCTTTGATGTTTGGCTTGTCGTTGACTTCTAACGAGAAGTTTTACCAAACTCCTAGGCAGTGCACCCTAATCTTTGTGTGTAGTATGAGCAAGACCTCAGGGTAGTTTATCGTTCACTCGAGGATAGGTTGAGAAGCTTGATCACTCGGTTTTCTAAGAATTCATAAGGGTTGACGGAATGCATTCTTTTGGTATATTTGTATTTTATAAAAGTAGGTATAAATCATATAATTGAGAGATGTGGTTTGTTTTTAGATATTAAATCTATATAATAATCTAAAACTAATGGGTGATTACTTTAAGATAAAAGATATGTGTCTAGTTTAATCATGTATTACTCACTAGATTGATTCTCTAGTGTTGTTGCCTTGACACTTTGTGATGATCTGTGGATTTATTTACTAAAGCTGCTCAACACCGAAGTAAAAGAACCCGCACGTTCTACTTTAGTATGACTGCCGCTAGACCACGCATTTGCATTGTATAAGACTGTTATATTGGGCCCATTGGTTTTTCTAAGTGCAATGTGAATATTACATTAAATGGGCGTTGGTGTGTGTATATATGATTAAGTTTCTTGACTGTGTGTCTCGAGTACACGTAATAGTCGTGGCATTCGATTTTTCATAGTAAATATATGTAGTGGTAACACACCTCCGTTCTATTCGTTTTTTTCCCGAATTCAGTTGTCCAATCTCCATGAATATTGTTTATAACTGGATATACTTAAGGAAAAAATATTACACAAATTTGTATAAAACATCCCAAGATAATAAATATATCCTTTAACTCTTTATAAATACTAAAAGACAAAAATTTCAATCAACAACAATTTTAAAATCTTCATATTTATCAACCACTATATCAAAAAAAATTACAACAATCCTAAGAACAAAAAAAGAGAGGAAAAATAAAGATAACCATGTTTGTAGAGGCTGGCAAAGGTAGTATGAAGACTGTTACCCGATGGTATCCTTTCTACACAATCACGTTTCCCTAGACATATCAACAGCGATGCAGACAAAAGCTAGTTTTTTAAGACCCAACGTGCACATCTATCACAAGAAGCAACACCACTAAGATCTACATTCTAGGTTTCATACAATCATAAATAAACACAATAGTAGGTTTAGCCAAACATGTTAAGAATAAAGCAAAAGCAATAAATCACACAACACATAGACATATTGAATGATTAAGTAAATCTTACTTGATTAAAACATGAATTGGAAGAGGTACAATAGGGTTTTTAGGCCCTAAAATCGTCTCATACAGCTGCTAAACGAACTAGGGTTGGTACCCTCTTTTTATTCTAAAGTTACACACTCAAAACCCGAAATTTGGGTTTGTATATATATAATAAAATCTACGCGACGGCGTCGCGTTTTAATCGTGACGCCGTCGTAAAATGAATCTTCTAGATCTACGTTTGAGTCAGTGCGGGCTGACGCCGTCTCCAGGCTCTGTGAGCACAAATCTTCAAGAGTCTTGGTGTTGGTTTGTAATCTCGTCCGTTTCTTCTCCAAATGAGCCTAAGTCACGTGTAATTCATCCAAATAAGAAATACCTGAAAAGGAACGATTAAGTACCTATTTTGGGCATAAACACATGATTTTGGGGGGTTAAACGACCCCGAAAAAGTGTATAAAATGACCATAGGCTTGGTAAAGGATCAAACATCCACCGCTAGGTGCAAGTATTATTCATTACTATCTAAGATGTCTTTTAAAGGGTTGTGGGGTGTAGGTGTAAGATAACATATAATGGAAACGGAAACGGATGGGATACATTTGGGTGGTGACTTTGGGTGAATTTAGAGCGGAAGGGTTAGCTAATTATTTTTACGAATACACGCTGGTTTGGTTGCTAAGCCAAGACTTGTACGAATATGTACAAAATCTACATAACTCTACATCAATCTCTTTTTTTGAAGACATAATACATCACATGGGGTTTATAACACGTACCCCTACACTTTATCTTTTACATGCTCGATAATTACAATCTAACTAATGACTCGATTTGAGGTGGATCAAAATAACATGGATATCATTTGAAAAACATATAAGGATATTGACTTAACTTTTCTTCTCTATTCTTCCGCGAAATAAATACTACCATGAATCCCAATCGTCCCAAAACTGTATTTACAAGGATAAGGGCTTAGCAACCGTGTACTCAATAATTAACTTGGGTTAAACACAATAATGTACTAAAGGTGAGTACATATAAGGTAGGCTAAGGCTTTTTGGGTGTAACGATTGGTTTAAGGGTGTCAATGCTCTTCATTAATAGTTCGGATTAACCAGAAAATTACGAGAACCGTGAAAAAGGATAGGCTCGGAGGGTTGTACTAGGGTATCCTGCACTAAAGGTGAGTGCAAGGCGAAGCTAATAGGGAGCTTATAGATCCGTGATCATCATAACAATTGCAGGTTTAAAACATAGGTTAATCATAATGCCTCTTATCAGGCAAATCCTAATACTTATGATGTGTCGTTGTGAGTAGGTATTTTATGTATCAAGTTTTACTATTTATTTTATGCCAACTACATCTAAAAACAACACTTTAACTGGCAGTGTACCCGGTTAATATGTAGCTTCGTTGGTAAGTAGGGTGTCGATCACTAAGAACGAGAGTGTTAATTCCTAATTCTATCAGTATTTTAGTTATCTAAGTTAAACCTAAAACTAATGCAAACAGGGGTTTCAGCCAGAGAGACTAGCACGGTTTTGTGTATCTAACCTAAGGTTTTGATGATAAGTAAAGCCATAAACACACACAAGAAGACAAACAAACGATAGAGGAATGGTCGAGAACTAATGTAAGGAAAACATATCAACCATGAATAATCCGATAAAATGTAGGTTTGTATATTTGTGCAATAATTATCTTATCTCGAAGGGCATACCATTCCTAGACTTAGGCGGGACTTCATCCTAAGACCTACACACACTAATCCTGTCACAATTAGATGCATCCGCATAAAGCAAGCATTTGTTGATTATAATCTATCTTAGGATCTAAGTAATGGTGCTCTTATTAAACCCTAGCTCATCGAGACTTTACCCACTTACGCTTACGCTCTTTATATAATAGTATCCACTGTTCAGTCTTCCCAATGGAATAAAAACGTACTCGTTATACCAAGGTCACCTATGCTCAACCAACTCACTAAACTAAAGGCAAGGATATGTCAATATTTGTGATCCTATGATTCTAGATATATAAATTGCAATATGGAGAGCTATTCTAGACTCTTAGCCTACGCCCAAACAACACTGAAGTTGCAGCGCATTAATTATGTAGGACTAGACCTAGTTGAGTGATAGGTCGCATACTTAAGTACATAAACGAATATAAATTGACAAACATAAACAACAATCAATGATAAATTAAGCAATTAAGATAAACAAAACAAACATTAGATCTTCATAAACATGGCTGCAAAAATACACACGGTTTGATATATGAACGATCAAAATAAAGAAACCTTAATCGAACGCGTATTCGGTTGCCGAAGGTTACAAGAGTTTTCCTATGATCTCGAGGCTCTTTTATGACCTTCTAGACTCCTTTATTCGTCTCTTGGTTAACTTGGTGGTTTAAACATTCACTTCCATGCCTAAAATTGAGTTTAGGGTCGTCTATAGATAGTGGTCTAAGAGTCGGTTCGATACGGCGTATTGAGAAGCTCAATATTGTTGATCCCAAACCTAGATCGATTCCTTAAGTTGTCTAAGGTTAAATTACCTTGGATAAATCCAAAATAACTTGTTGTAGAAACTTTGTATGTATATTAAAGTGTATGCGGAATCTACACCTTAATACTCTAGAATTAAAATCAATGAAACAGTAATCTTGAACAACAAAGATATAACCAAACGCTCCAATATTATTAGATCAATAATATGAGTACTCTTAACTTAGTACTGGGGTTACAAACCTTGAAGCTTTTCTTGATCGACTTTGACAACTATGAAAACTAATAATGATACGTCTGCGTGTTTTATGATATAAGAGATATCTCAACTAATGCCCTAGAGCCTCCTTTTATAGACTAAGGAGTCCTAGTCGGCTTATAATATATTCCTAAGATATCTCAATCTTTCTAAACATAAACGTTATCTTCTAAATAAATACATTATGCATATCTTGTACATAAATATCTCAACACTTATCTTCACACGTATTCTTGTTCTCCAAACAATCTTTATCTCTTTAATTCGTCTTTATCCTCTTGACAGTAGAAAGTCTTCAAACAGTTGTAATCTTTCCACCAGCAGCACTAATAAACATAAGCAGTAGTAACATTAAACTAGCATCTAATATACACTAACAGTAGTAACTTGTACTAGCAGTCTTAACTTTTACTACTAGCAGCACTAACTACTTAGCTTATATTTTAGTCTTCAACACTGAGCAGTCTAACTTCACTAATAAACAGCAGTTTTTTAAACTTTTATGCTCATCAAGTCTAATTAATACTAAAGTATATACTAGCAGTGGTAACATTAACTACCATACTAACCACTTAACATAATTTCCATTATGTACCTGAGCAGCAGTAACTTCTAAGAATCCATGAAGTCTTTTAAGACCTAACAATCCTCCCCTAAACTTGATGTTCATCTTCTGAATCTTCAAGTTTCTTCTTTAAAAGTCTTCATCACACTTCAGGAAGATGCATTCAAACCCTTCATTTTCCTTTTTGCTTCTTTACCATAAGCTTTAGCAGTTGATAACACATCTCATTTTGATGATCAGTTTGAAGTTTCTTGTTGAGCATATTGGTGATGGTAATTGGTGTGAGGGGGTATCTCCTTTTGTAACACTTCTCATTTTCAGGTTATTTACGACTTTAATAAATTCCATTATTTATTTTTAGAGTTTTACGCGTTCGCTTTTAATTATCATCTTATAGTTAAATCGCGTAAACTAAAAACCAACGTTCGATGTAAACGGACATCAAACAAATTAAAGTTTTCATCAAGCAAGTGTCATATAATTATTGCGAGGATAAATTTTAACTAATCATATTTTATTTTTATTGGTTACGTAAAATATTTACGTTTCGCAATAAAATATATTTAAGCGTACCCGGAAACACCAATACCCGTCTATACTCAAACAAATACCCACTTTTATACCCAATGTTTAAAATTTATATTATTCTACCTAAAATTTTACTCATGAATCTGGTTATACAAGCTAGTATAACACAAATCAAATTAAATCTCTTCTAGAAGGGAGATGCACATGCTTATGTACTTTGTCTTACACTAAATCACATCCAATACCATGTAACCAAGTATAAGAAACATATTACCCCATGTGTAATATGCAAACCGTTCCCCCCTATGGATAAACAATCCATAGTTTAGTAAAAATGGTATTAGGATACTTTCATTTTAAATACTAAGCCTAATGAAAACACATTTTACACACAAAGCAAAAATCTTTTCTTGTTTTCTATCCCCCACCCATGGCTCAAAATACTTGACAAGAAAAAAATTATAGTTTGCATTTTTAACAAGAACACAAGTATACAAGATTGTATAAGGGTTATTTTAAGGCATATTCAAGTAAGAGTTTGGTTTGGAAGCAAGGGTTAATATACTCATTAAATTAAGGTTTTCATAGGACTAGTGTGTTCATCTTCTCCACTCATTCATAAGGTCCATCATAAACCCTTAACTTTTTATATTACTCATTTCACGTTTTATAAATTATTGAATAGATAATTCACCACCTAGGTTTGTATTTAAGAATTATGAATATTACAAGGACTGCATGGTTTCGAAATTATATATATATGTTGGTGAAATAATAATTAAAATAGAAGTACACACCTTACATAAATGTTATTTAAATTATAAGTTTAGTTTGTAAATTAAATTGTGTTGAAAGTTTTATTTACAAGTTATATATAATTAACTTTATAAGAAAAAAAATTTTTATAAACTGTGATGAACATAAAGTCCTGTCCATTACGGAGTAAAAATTCCTTGAATGTAATATTTTTGATAAAATTTTCTTATACGAACCCACGGACATAAAGAACTCGAAGAAAAAAAACGGAATTAATAACAAAACAAAAACCCAATTTACGTAATTTTACATGTTGTAAATAATAATTATATAAATAACTGTATGAACATAAATTTTACTGTTCATCAGTGGTATTAAAAACTTTATAAATATGATATTTTGATAAATTATCTAATACTAATCCAAGGATATAAGGAACTCGAGAAACGGAATTATAATGAACGAGTTATGATTTAAACAAGTCACGTATAATTAATTCTATAAAAACAGTTTTTATAAACTGTAATGAACAGTAAAAGTTACTGTTCATCAGAGGTTTAAACTTTATAAATATGATGTTTTGATAAATTATTTTAATACGAAGACATGGACATAAGAAACGTATAAAACGGAGTCGAAACGATAAAGATATGAGGTTTTAAAAATCACGCGCACTATTTTCACTTTTATATATTGTTTTATAAAACAACTAAACTAATAATGAAATATCATTATGTAATCAATAAAAACATTTAATCCTATATTTTTCCAAATAGTACATTAGTAAACGAAAATAATATTTTCTTACGGATACAAGTACACACACTTTCATTTAACAAAGTACGAGTTAATTATTGTTTTAACTTTTAAAGAATTAATAAAAACTATTAGGTGGTGGTGTGACTATATAACATGTGATGTTTTATTTATATATAATACATTATACTCATACGGCCTATAATTAATTAGGTTGCATTCGAATTGCCGAGACGATTCACTTACTTGATTTAGATAATCAATCATTCACTTACGGTGAGTTCATAGCCCCGCTTTTATACAATTATATTGTTTTACAACTTTGGGGTGAGAAACATGCATCATTTTACATTTGGACGCAAGTACTCTTTTAAACATATTATGAGTTGGCCTTAAACCCACTATTGCCCACTATCATGAACTGTCAATTGCTAGTTAGCGAGCGCGAATGTTATGAATAGATCTATTTGGGATTGACATCCCCGTTCGGGTGAGTAGCGCTCACTAGTTTCGAATGTACTGAAACAACGAATGTATACATGTCGGAACAATTTGGATGTTGCGGGTTTGAACATCTACACGGGCACATTATGTGCATTAAATTGCATACATAGATGTCGAGCTTCGGTGTCATGAGCTTAGTGTACTTCGTAATTACTTTTGAGATATTGTATGTGTTACATGTCTTTCATTGTTCACCAACTTGATGTTGACGTTTTAAAGCATGTTGTTCTCAGGTCAATAAGGTACGAGAAACAAGGATACATTGGTGGTCACCATTTTGGAGTCATTACTATAAAGATTTGGGTGCATTACATTTTGGGAATATCTGTTATGTCTTAAAATCTTTACTTTTCATGGATGAACAATTTAAGCTTCGGGCTATTGTAACAAACAAGTTTATTTAATCCAATGTATCAATTTTTAACGACTCATATAGAGGTCGTTCTCATATCTTGTGCTATTGATCTATGAAGTAACACTCCCACACCCTTATTCCGCTGCGACCCTTTTTGGGGGTGTTACAGATTGGCATCAAGAGCCTAGGTTATAGAGAACCAGGTCAAATGTTTTTTTTTACTTGGACTATAACCATTTTCAAACATTGCATCATACAAAAGTTTTTCACGGGACACATACACTATTGAGTTGCATTAGTTGGTTATGCTATATGCTTTCGTGATCTGTATACATGTTTATATTATACTACATATATACTATGCTGGTTTTATATAATATACTTATATAAGTTTATTTATCTTTCTGCAGTCATGTCTTCTGCATCATCCGCTGTCACCTATACCTCTGTGTACACTGACTCCGAACCAGGGAGAGTCTTTTGGGGAGCCGATGAGGAGATATCCGATGGAGGTTCTCCACGAGTCATCGTATACGGATACGATGGACTTCCCATGCAGCCAGTAGCCCCACCATCCCCTGACTATGTGCCCGGACCTGAGCACCCACCATCTCCTGATTACGTGCCCGGTCCTGAGCACCCACCATCACCTGTCGAGATACCATATATACCTGAGCCTGAGTACCCTGAGTACTTAGTACCTTCGGAGGATGAGGCACCCATGGAGGACCAGCCTCTACCCGCTGATGCCTCACCCGCAGCCCTATCACCGGGCTATGTGCCTGACTCCGACCCAGATGAGGATCCGGAGGAGGACCCCGAGGAGGATCATGCTGACTATCCTGCTGATGGAGGGGATGGTGATGATGAGCCCTCTGATGATGATGATGATGATACTGATGATGAGGAGGAGGAGCCCTCTGAGGACGACTTCCACTCTGGACCTCAGTATCGGGGACAGTACTAGTCATTTAGTCAAAAAGCTTATTGAATTCAACCCATGAATCCTTGTAAAGCTTATTCCTATCCCAATAGTTGGGCAAAAGAATTCCACCAGATAGATGCTGTCGTTTCAGTTAAAGTACCAGTAGAAAACTTTACCTTGCAGTCTTCGGTACAGTTGCTATGGGAAAACACGAATTCAGTTCGCTTAAACCAGCATATAAGTCCAACAGCTCCTTCTGAACCTTTAAAGTTGATAGGTTGGCACCTTATGAACTCTTTGTAGCTATACTTTCTTGCTACAGGAGCTTCTCTTTCCCTTGGTTGTTTCCTATTGAGTAATTGTTAGCATTTGCCATGTTGCTAGCATGTGCTTCTAAAGCTGCGTTAACACTATCAGGCAACTATTTCCTGAAGGCACTTGATCATGCTGGTTGGGCATCAGATGTTGATTTCCTTTCGGGAGGCATTCTATCAACATAAGACAACACGTAATAAGAAATGAATCACAATCTTAAAATCAATGCTTATTTTTGAACTTTAAAATGCATTTTTAACATAGTGATATTGAAATCATTATGAAATGGATTCTAACAAGCATCAAACATATTAGAAGTTCTTGGTATGATTCATAATGAATGAAGACGGAGATGTAATATAGTACACAAGATGAATAAAAACAGGGATCACCAATTGTATTATATCATGAACAACTATGCCTTTGTACTAGACTAGTGACATAGTTAAAATTTGACAAGTGTTGTTATTTATACCACACATCCCGTAGCTAGGTTCTAACAAAAGCTATAATTAGTGTCTAATCTAGTAGTCTGATGGTCCTTCCTGGTTGTTCTTGTGTTCATAGATTGCATCCAAAAGACTTTCCTTATCTCCCTTGGTGACAACCTAGATAATCTTTGTTGTTTGTTTTAGTTCCCCCCTCTAGATTAGCAATCCTGAAGCGAGCCAGAGCAATCTTGTTATTATTTCCCATTTGCTTTCTTTGAAGTTTAGCAATTTGAGTATGAGACTCTCGGAGTTCAGCTTCCAGATTATCAAAATCTTATTGTATGATCACCCGGCCATTTCTAAGACCTTCTATTTTGTCTTCTGTGTGTTCAATGCGATCAAGAGAGTGTTCATCTAGGTGATTCAAATTTCCTTAATTTGCTCCTCGTGATGTTCCAGACTTGTCTTACGAGAGCTTTCTCATATCAAAAATGTTTTTGAGGGGTAGGGCTAAAGTAAGTAGGAGGATGATCGTCATGGGGCCTCGTTACATAAGTGGCTATATTCCCTCTGAAGAAAGAATTCTTGAGGACTAAACATTGAGATATCATTGAAGATGGAGGCATAATAGTTTGGGTGTGGAATAGGTGATTTCTTTAGCATAGTTGCTTGCATGCCTTCATATCATATATGGTCATCATGAAAATGATGAAAGAGTTGTGAAGTTATTGGAACCAAAACCCAAATGAGTTTATTTGAAGAGCTAGAAATAAATAAAAAAAAGTAGAAGTATTATGAGACCGGAAAGAGAAAAATCCCCCCCCCCGACCCCTCCACACTGCCCCTATCCCCACAAAACCCCCAATAACCCCCCCTCAACACCATTACGCCCGCAACCGTAACCCCCCCCCCACACCCCTCCCTCACTCTCCACCCCAGCACCCTACCACCCCCCCCTTACAACCCCCGCCTGTCCCCAATTTACCTAAATCCCACTGTCCACCAAGAAATAAATACCTGTTATCCTCAAGGACATATTCCGGGGAAGCGTGATAATAGACAAGATCGTTGGAAGGACAAACATCCACAATATTAGAAGCAGGGTGGTTTGGGATAAGACAACATTCAGTAAACAAGCTCAGTGGTAAATAACATAAGTTATCTATAAACTATATAATAGTTATTACTATACATAACGAATTCCCGGGAGATGTAGTAGGCACAGAGGAACTATCTTAGATGGAAAAAGAAAAGCAGTTAGAGTTAAGGATTTCACCTTGTTCTCTAAATCCACACGTGGCTTCTTGAATACCAATCTTATCACACCCCTATTATGACCAAATATAGCATGTAAGCAAAACGGTGTATTATTTCATAGTACAAACAACAAACAAATCATAGAAACGACTCAAACGAAGACATTTTGTTGGAAAATTTAGTTCTCATTCAATTATTTCTTCAGAGTTTTTACAAAAGAGAGGTTCCCAAAATCTATAAAATAAAGTTTGAATGAAAACAATTTATCCATCTTCAAGTCCATGCCACTTCTACCGAGTCATGAGTATGCTCAATTACAGAGATAAACATGCTAAAAAGACAACACAATGGATTGTAGTGGAAATTCATAGGTTTATGTAAAACAGTAAGAATACAAGTCATCATAACATTGGGTAACATTGTTATAACAACACATAAGTGTATAATTGCAACGATATAATTATTATAGAAAATAAGTATTATTGCCCTAACTCATACACACAGAGACCTAAGAAAATCAATAATCACAAGAATTGTCCCAATGGTTGCCATTTGCCAAAGCACCCGCATAAGTGATTCAAATGGACGTGTGTATGGTTACAGAAAGTATAGGTACACTAAACGGAGTTTCAGTCCCAAATAGATCTATTCACAGCAATTTCCACTTACTATCGAAAAAGTAGATTAATACGTTCATGATAGTTGGTCTTACTGGCAAAAGTAAGGACTATACAATAATAATCTGGATAGCAACAGTTGAGAAAAAAACTCGTATTTCATGATTTGTAGCTTAACTCCCCCTACGCGGGTTTATAAAAAACATTAGAAGATATATTAAAAGAGAGGTTATGAACTTTACCTTAACAGGGAAAAATCTATTGATGGCAAAAGTATATCAAGGACAGTAACGCCTCGTCACAATTCCCTGGTAATATGTCAAGTCTTAGTGTGATTGTTTATGTTTCAAAACTTCATGATGTTTTATGAACCATTTGATTTTATTAAATTATGGAAATATTGTATCACTGTTCGGGCTATCATAATCCAGAGGCCATGTAGTATCGTTTGCGGATTCGGGCACTTTAAATCGAAACCCCAGCATAACTCGTCAAAAAAAAACAAATACCCAAATGGAACCCCTCAAATGAAATTCCCTAGTAAACGTGATACATAATATTATTACGTTTCATCAAAAGCTAGTCGATAAATTACTTAATATAAATAACGAACTTGTTTTATAATGCGTCGATCGTTATTTAATAGCGATAAAAGTATCGGGTTTTTAATAAAATCGAGGTTCTTTAATATTAATTTATATTTTTTATAATTTATATAAAAAAAATTATACTTTATATTTTAAATTTGCAAAAATGGAAATATATACCCTGATTTATAACTTTTACAAACACTATAGTCCTTTAATATAATGAAGTAATATGTAAATTTAACCTTTAACTTTAGAACTTGATAAAATAACCCCTTGTAGTTATAACTTTAGGAAAATTAACATATTTCACGTCCCCTCTTAGTTATAAATTTGATTAGAAAGTTACTAAATATAACCCTTGTGCATGAAAATCATTTGCAAATCAAGTCCAAAATATCATAATTTGATATTTTTGAAATCCAATGATTTTTTGCAGGTCATGGCATATTTAGAATAAGCTAAAATAAGATGTTCCCTAACGAACAAAAGTTTAGAAAAGGATTCGTTAAGCTAGAAAAATCCAAAACGGGCTTTTTAGTGTTTTAACCAAAAACGCATGTGGGTTTTGAGATTCCATGGCTTAACAAGAGTTCATATAGGATCTTAGGAGTCTTATGAAAATTCTAAAACAGATTTATTATTTAATTGAAACCAAAGATTAAGTAATCTTACTAGAGCCTAAAATGGGGAAGGGGGGTTGGGTTCATACGCCTAGATATGGATTTAAGACATTCCTTTTCTTGGTTCTTGGCTTCAATTTTGATCTTGGGGCTTCTCTTAATCCTCCTTGATCTGCTTTGATCTTGTTAGAACTCCATTTGAGTGTGTATTGAAATTTTGAGGTGTGATTTGAAAGAATAAGAGGGGGGGTTCGGCTATTTATATGGGTCGAATGACACTTTGTGTCCAAGTTATCTTGGTGTAGGGAACAAGTGTTGTAGGGGGTGACTAATGAAGGCTAGATGGTGAGTTTTGAGATCTAGGAAAGTAGCATGATGAGGTGTAAGGGTGTGGAGGTGGTTTCGGGTGCCAAGAGGTGACAAGGAGGTTTTTGGAGTGCAAGTAGCTTACAAGGAGGTGATGGAGGTGCTTGTATGATTTCTTGGTGACATGGTGGTAAGGTCATAGAGGTGTTTGAGGTGCTAGGTTGCTAGCTTAGGTGTAAATGGGTCAAAAATGAAAGAAAAAAGGGTGTCGGGTTGCTTTTGGTCTCGGGTTAGGGTTTTTAGTTTAAATTTGAATTAGGGTTAAGGTTTAGGATAGATTAGGGTTTAGGATTAAGGTTTAATGTTATGATTAGGGTTTAGGATTAAGGTTTAAGGTTTAGGATTAAGGTTTAGGGTTTAGTTTTAGGTTTAAATTGAAACTAGGGTTTTAGGGTTTAAGGTTTTAGATTAGGGTTTTAGGACAATTTAGGGTTTAGGTTTAGGGTTTAGAAGTCATGCATTAAGTGTTAGTACCTTGTGCTAAAATGGTAGTAAGAAACTAAAGTGATTTTGGAGGTAAAATGACCTAGTTTGGTTTTCTTGCATTATTGACTTGTACATTGGGCTTTAGAATGTTGTAACTTGATTTAGGAGGGAAAAGATATTCAAATGTTATGCGTTGTACACTTGTACACATGCTTGAATGCTTGCACATTCATTTTATATGTATACATTACATATAATTAGGGTTTTGATATAAATGTTAACAGATGAAATGTCTATTTTTGAGTATAACATTGTACATGTACGTTAAATGTTAATGTAACTGTGGTAACAATAAAATCCTTAGATATAGACTTGACCCTATTAGGATGTTTTACATGATAAAAACATAGATAGAATTGGCATAGTATGTTGCGTGGGCTCGTTTTATTTTAGAGATGCAAGTTACGTTTCATAATGAGATAAAGCAAAAATTTTCCCTGTAAAAAGGTGGTGTAAATATAATAGAGGATAATATAGTGCATTCTAATTTAATAGATGAAATAATTACATTGATGAAAATTTAACGGTTTGTTAAAATAATGATAGAATTAAATCTAGCAAAAATCGAACTATCTATAGATTCATCTTCGGAAATGAACGAATTGTTTCATATTGTTGTAACCAAAAGGTCCGATCCTTGTTATCTTTGACTTGCTATATACCTTGATGTTTGATTAATACTGTTTTTCTCAAATTTCTTTTGCCGTATTACACATGAAGATTCTTTCAATATTCTTTTCTAGGCAAAGCAATGTAAATAACCATATATCTTCATTATATTTTGCTAAGTCCATTTATTAAGATCATCACATTGTTTTTCAAAAGGGATAACCTCATCTAATTGGTATTTGGTATTTTGATCATAGGTTGAAAATTCACCGTTGAGAAATTACGTCGTTTGACAAGATCTAGATCTTTTGATTTAACATATGTCTCGAATCTATTTTTACAATAACTAAAACTATCACTTTCAAAAGTGTAGGTCTTTGCATAGATTTGCCCTTCCTAGATCTTTGTCATGAATCCAAAGATCGATCCAATCTTTAAAATACAATATATATTTTTGAAAAATCTGATGACAATGGCTCTGATATTTACCAATTTGTGGAAACTAAAGGGGGGGGAAGGGTTGATAGTTTTACAGTTTTCGGTTTTATGTTTTAAAAAAAAGTTAATCTTTCAAAATAAATAAAACAGATGTATGTTTACCCAATTCACAATATGAACAAACACTGTGACAATCTAAACTAAAGAAAAATAACAATGAAAATAAAACGGAAAGATAAGGAAAGGAACAATCAAACCCAGACGCCAAGATTTTATAAGTGGATTACCGCTTACGAAGTTCCTTTTCCGCCCCAACTCCACTGCCCCAGAGTATCCTACTCGAGATTTCACATGTCAACGAATGCACCCATTAGAGGGCGGAGAAAACAGTTTATTTTACTCCTTAATTATTTTTCCCCGACACTAAAGCAAAATGCCGAGTCCTACTCTTAGCTAGAAACAATCAACCACTTTACACATTAAAACCCAATCACATAGATCCTACACTTATCGGATTTACCACACAATCCGAATCACAACAAATACACAAGATAATTGACAATTAGAGATTTGGTATCCTAGAAGAAAAGATGAGAATATCACTAAATAAACAAAACGTTATTCTTTGGCAAATATGAATGTTTCTTCTCTTCACCTTGATTAGAGGGAAAGATATGAGTAAAAAATATTAGATCACTTGAAACATAGATCTTAAAATAAATTTGTTTTTTAGTGAACAAGAGATTAGAGAGAGCAGAAGAAGATTTTTAGACATAGAAAGTTATCTAAAAAATTCATGCAAAGAGTCTGATTTTCTGTAAGGAATGAAGCAGTATTTATAGGCAGGAAAATCCAACGGTCACTGGGGGCGGTCCTGGCGGTCCCATATATATAAAGGAGCTGCCAGGCCTATAAAGGGGCCGCCTAGTAGACTACGCTCCATTTTTTTTTCTTTTTGTGGGGAAGGTTGTATCTGGTATGGAAGCTTCTATTTTAAGGGGGGGAAATTTTAATTTCAAATTTTAAGTTTTTAATAAAACTTTTCTTTTAATTAGAAAATATTTGTATAAATTCTTTTGTGAAAATTGTAATGGGATACGAGTAAAAATATTTTCTTGATCATCTAATCATGCTTAATGATTTGTTTGTTTCATAACCTTAAAGTGATTACAATCTTAAAATGGAATTTTGCCGATTAATAATTATTGTAAACTTTTAATTTTTATCATAAACAATTTTACATTTGTTATTATCAAAACGTGAAAGGTTAAAAAATATAAATAACTTTTTTAGACATTATTTGTATAAACAGGCGAACAGAGGAGGTGGAGATGCTTTGATCCAAAAGGAACAGGATTAAGCCGACTACGAGTTTCGAGCTTTGGTTTTGAAAACTGGTCAAAACTTTCTCGACAAATATTAAACGCCTAGGTTCAGGCGAGAAAAGGAAGAGAATTATAAAACCCCGAAGATATGAGTGTATGATTTCAGAATACTGGAGCCCCGTGCTGATGAACGTTATGTTTAGGAATATAAAGTTGATACCCAGTTGTTGCCGACTTGCTAACTTTGATTATGCATGAGTCGCATACGTCCCGAAAGTATTTGATCCGATCCTGGATCGGACAAGATGGTACCAAGACTTGAAGAAACTATAATTGGTGGGCAAAATAATGAAAGCTGAAATGCCAAAAACCATCCGTTTGTTTGTTCAACCTAGTGATTCCCATATGGAAGTGGGAGAACATTAAATGAATTATTACTAAGTTTGCCAAAGGTCGTAGTCAAGTCCAAGATGCAATTTGGGTAATTGTTGACCGACTTACCAAGTCTGCTCATTTCTTACCAATAAAGGAAACCGACTCAATGGAAAAGTTAACGAGACAATACTTGAAGGAAGTAGTCTCAAGACATGGAGCGCTAGTTTCGATTATTGTATACCGATATAGTAAATTTACATCTCATTTATGAAAACGCTAAACAAAGGCTCTCTCGGACTTAATTGATATAAGTACTACTCATCGTCCACCAATGGATTTCAGAGTGAAGAACCATCCAAACCTTAGAGTGACAACATCTACGTGCTTGTGTGATTGAATTATGTAAAGGTTGTGATAGAACAACCTAGCCTTTGGTGGAGTTTGTCCCCACAAGCAACAGTTACCATAAGAGTAAAAAAAAAAAATCCAAGTTTTCAACCTTGTTGAAGCACTATATGGCTAAAAGTGTCGATTGCCTGTCTGTTGGACTGAGGTTGTAGATGCTCAGCTTATTGGCACAGAGATGATTCATGAAACCACATAAAAGATCATCCAAATCAAGAAGCGTATTCAAGCGGCACGTAATAGACAAAAGAGCTACACCGATAGGAGACGTAAGCCATTGGAATTCCAAGCCGGAGATAAGGTTATGTTGAAAGTAACCGCCATGGGTAAAGGGTGATAACTTTTTCGGCAAAAGGGGGAAGCTAAATCCTCGTTATATTGGACCTTTCAAAATCCTTGCAAAAGTGGAAACGGTTGCATATCAACTTGAACTCCCAGAACAATTAAGTCGGGTTCATAGTACATTTCACGTTTCTAATCTGAAGAATAGGGTGTTTCTCCGACGAACCCCTAGCTATTCTGTTGGATGAAATCCAAATTGATGACAAGCTTAATTTCATTGAAGAACCGGTTGAAATCATGGATCGAGAATTTAAACGACTAAAGCAAAGCCGCATCCCAATTGTGAAAGTCCGTTGGAACTCAAGGCGAGTCCTTAAGTTCACTTGGAGTAGCTAGGACCACAGAAAAAAAAGTATCCTCATCTAATTTGCTAACCCTGCTAACACTGCTCTAACGATACTCTTAAGCTTTGAGGACAAAGCTCTTTTAATGGAGGAAGGATGTCACACTCTGTAAATTGCAGGTTAATATTTTAAACTTTTTCGATCATTATTTTTGACTTTTATACGTTACGTTTGAATCTGGGCAGTTACGGAAGTTAACCGCTGTAAATCCTGAAAAACATCATCGGAACGGCGTTCCGACACATCGATTTTGTCTAAGTCTAGACATTATATGCATATTTTATCTTTTCAAGTGTTACGTAGATTACGTCACATCTGATACTTATTTTACATTTAGCATATAAATTATTTTTTTTGTTTTTTTTTTTTTTTTTTTTCTGCTTTTTGATCAAACAGAACCCCAAAAACCCAAAATCTTTTCATGTAAACTTTAGTTATCGTTTATCTCGTGTTGATAAGTCAAAAATTTCATTCATTTCCCCCTATCTTATAAATTCGGATGCCTAAACCAAACCAAAACAACCATAGGTCTTGAAATTAAATCAAATGCATATTTTTTTGAAAATCCCAAGCAATGTATAAATGACACATAAGGAAAGTCCAACTCATTGCACACATAACCAAACCAAGTCAAGAAAATAAACTTATGCAATTTTGACCATGTTTTTTTACTAGCACTTATACTTAGTTTATGAACTATGATCCAAAATTTTAAACCACATGATCCCTTGTGGTTGTGTTTTTGGCCGAACCCTACACACACAAACCTTTGTGTGGTTGGTCACTTAATACAATAAACTCAAGAAACCCTAAAACCTTCTCTTGTCCTATAAGTACCCTAACAATATCACACACTGCTCATTTCTCATTTTACTCCAAGCCTCATCTAAAAATTCCTCACTTTTTTTCTCCCTCTCCTTCTCACTGGTCAAACAACCAAACAACCCCATCTTAGGGTTTCTATATCTTTGATTTCTTGCAAGATCCAAGCATACTAGGTTCATTTCTAGATATCTATATGTGATTTGAAGTATTGGTTCATGATTTATAATGTTTATTTCAAGATTCCACAAATTAGGGTGTGGTTAAATTTTTGGAGGTTTTTATCAAGATCCAAGTCTTCGTATCTTATCCTTGTGTTTTTTCTTAAGCCTGTTGTTCTTTTATATTTGTAACTTATCTTTGAAACATATACTTTCATTTCTACTTACTCTATACAATTATACATTTGTTTATGTTCTTGCATAGATTTTATAAGTCCCAATGGTGTTTGTGTAATTTTTCTAAAAGAAAAGAAATAACATTGATCTTATGTTATAAAAATGGAAGTAACATGTTTATAGACTTTATGACCTTGTGAGTGAGATGAAAAAGTGATTTGCAACAATAGAAATGAAGGGAATTATGTTAGTCTTAGTGTGGTTTTTGGTTGTGGATTAGTTGTGAATGGAGATTAGGCTAGATTAGGCACTATTGTAAAGTTTGGTGTGATTTTTAAAAGCGTTTGTGAAATACATAGTTGTCTAGGTTCCGAAATTAGTGTCTGATTTATGGTCACCCCCCACCGCCTTAGGAAATGTTTTCATAGTTGTAAAGGTAGTTATTTGGAGATTTCTCGATCAAGTAGATAGATTTTCATGTATTAGTACACAAGAATTAGACTTACAACGGCAAAGATATAGCAAAAAGAAAACTTAAACATTTTTGGCAAAATAATTAATATAGGTGCTGATGTTAATTTTTCGAACGCTTTCGGATGTTTTAAAAAAAAAACTTTAAAAATACTAACGAAACATACTAGGTCCATATACATAGATTAAGGTGTCATAAAAAACTTCGTTAACGTCGTTAACATATTTTAGGGAAAGCGTTAAGGTTACTAAAAATAGTAAGTTTAGTGAATATTAGCAAGATAGGCATGGAAGTTAAACGTTTAGGATTCTCTAGTGCGTTTAAGGAAATATGGATTTAGCAAATATAGGGGACGGTATTAACGTCCCGAAACTAAAAACTTTCCTAAAATAGAAACTTACTAAAAATGGTAATTTTTAGTTAAACGCCGAAACTTAACGAAAAACTCTATAATTTTATTTAGTCACGTTTTATTAATTAAGCCAAAGCACAAACACTCATGGATGACTTTTTCTCTTATAAACGATTCGTACAAGTTTCGTATACTTTCCGTCTTTCTAAGACGCGTCATTGATTTAGGTCGCAAGTAGGACCTCTTGGCATTATATCTCTTCATTGATATTTATCTCACCATTTGCTAAAGGTGAGTTCATAGCCCCACGTTTTACTATTTCTACTTTACTACTTTGGGGTGAGAACATTGCTTGTTTTTAAACTATGGACACAGTTACTTTACGTTACCTTTTCCTGATTACGTGTTGCCTAAGTTGTAAATAGACCACAAATGCCCGAATTATCATGAACCGTTAATTTCTTAACCGACCGTACTGGTTAAGTGAGCGCGAATGTTGTAAATAAATCTATTGGGACTAATTATCCCTATCCGGGTAAGTAACGCTTACTAGATTCGAGAGACACAAACAAACAGATATATACCATGTCGGCTTTCATTAGGTTATCTGGGTCAGATACCTATAGGGCAATTAATATCTTGTTTGGCATATAATGTGCTGCATCGAATTGAGCCTCGGTGTCATGAGCTTAGCACAACAGTAAATACTTTTTATGTGAAGTTGTATATGTTATAATTGTTACATGCGTACTGTGAACTTATGGTCCACTTTTAATACTAAATTCAAACCTATGAATTAACCAACTTTATGTTGATATTTTAGCATGTTTTTCTCAGGTGCTTAGTTGTGGATGTCTTTGCTTGCTTTATGGTGTTTCCTTGCATTGGACCGATTTTCAAGAATTATTATTATCTATGTAAACATCGTTGTCAAACTTTAAAACTTTTAATCAATTCCGCATATTATCTATGAACCTATGTAAAACTTTATTTATTTTCATTTAATGCAACGATGTTGGATTGTTAAACGTACTCTTAAAGGTCGTTCTTTGTATCTTGTGTGATGTATATTATGACGTCACGCCCCCAGACATGAGTTTCCGTCCAAGCCCTAT
>BQNB010089580.1:4951-27370 GCA_026074375.1 Tanacetum coccineum
GGGTAGTAATACCCTTCAAGTCTTCCTTCGGGTTAGTAACGGTGTTACTCGGGAGAGAACCCGTACCCGAAGATGAAGCGGTATTGGCATTCACGAATTTGGAAAGCATGTCCGTTAAATTGGTCATTTGATTTTACAAGTTTTGATTTTGGTCTTGCATGTTTCTCATTACCGCATCATTAGCTTTGACGTAGCTTTCAAAACAGGTCTTTGTCACACCTTGTGTTTGAGGAGCCAGAGCTTGGTAAGGTGGAGCTTGGTGAACCGGGGGTTGATTGATCGGAGGTCGATAAATTTGGCCTTGGTTGTAAGTATTTCCCCGGTTTTGGTTGTAACGGTTTTGGTTATTTCCTTGGTTTTGAACTGGAGGAAAACCAAGAGGTTGAATTTGATTAGCAATCGGGGCTCGGTAACCGGTATTTCCTTGGTTGTAGTTAGCTGCGACGGCTTGAGAGACGTACTCTTGAATATTGTCTCGATAAACGTTGCCATTGGTATAACACCCTGTGTTTTCAAGTCATTGACGACGTCAACAAATCTGCAATGTACTTTTTGTAATGTACGTGTTCACTTTTTGGGTTTTCTTATCGAGAAGTAAAGCTTTCACCATATCTTTAAGTTCGGCAACATCGGGAGAAATACCGGGGGTGGAAGAGCTCGAACTCACTTTGGCAACAACCGGTTTGTTACGTGAATTACGACATTAAAGATTTGCTTGTCTCGATGATTCTTTGGCAATAATCGGGGCATTTTATCCAAAAAGTTACCACCCGTGGCGGAATTCAACGAATCTTGATCATTAGAGTTCAAAGCATTATAGAAAGTATCGAGTTGATGTAACTCCAAAAATCCATGATGTGGGCATGCCCAAAAAAGATCATTGAATCGGACCCATGCCTCGTAGAAAGTTTCATCAAATCTTAGTTTGAAACTCGTGATTTCATTCGAAGATTTTGTTGTATTAGAGGAGGGAAGAAAGTTGTGATGAATTTCAAAACAAGATCCATACCATGTGAGAATCGATCTAGGGGTTCTATTTCAAGCCAAATTCGGGCGGCACCTCAGGGAAAATGGGGAAAAAGCATAAGCTTACCGACGTACATGGGACGTCGGGAACATTAACGAAGAAGTGACTTGTTGAAATACGGAGAAGCATGAGGGTCTTCTTGTCATGTCCGACAAATGTTTGTTATAGACCATGGGTAACAAACCGTGCTTAAGGTTCAAAGTTGTCCTCGGTGAATCTCGGCATAACGATGCATCCTCGTAAATCCACGTGGGTGCTTCGAGGAATTGACCTATAGTACGATTATCGTCCATCGTAACTACGGGAGGAGCTTGATTTTCAATAGGTTCCACAAGATTAAATGGTTCAACAAAAGTCAGGTTGACTTGTTGTTGTTGACGGTTAGAATTACGAGATTAAGAACGAGTGCGCATGCGCATGCACTAAAATGTAAAAAGAAAATTTATACTAATTTTTTTTTGGTTTTTTTTAATTGTTTGGTTTTTTCACAATTTTTTTCAAAGATTAATTTTAATAACGGACAATGAGATAAGACACTTAAACCTAATAATCAACTCGTTTATCGGTAACTCTTCAAAAGAAAAACGCACAAATGAGTTTGTTTAACTTTAAAAGGTGAGCCGTACGTCGCAAGTGACACAAAAGGTAAGTTTTTGATTCTTTGGTTCGGGAACTTATTAATGGATAATACTTCAGTTGAAAGTATTATATGTTGGTGTTCTTTTATCAACTTGGTAAAAAAAATTCTTTTTATGGATAATGTTTTTATATTTTTGGGTTTTTTTTATATTATATTTATACTAAATAAAAGAAAATTTCTTTTTGTATTTTTTAAAGAAAATAAACAAAATAAGTTCACACGGAAGGATCTTCAAACAAAAATTTTCAAACGGCTTCAACAATCGGATACAATCCTCCCCGGCAGCGGCGCCAAAAACTGATCAAGATTTGACTCACACCTTTAAAATATATAAATATAAGTAAATATATAAATATATAATAATGAGGATAAGAATCAAAAAAATCTCAATTATAGTAATCCGGGAGTATGATTCCCGGGTCGTTTCCTCAACGAGGAATGCAATTGAAAGTCAAGAGTCGTTTTGAGAATCGATGCTTGAATGGAACAAGATTATGATTGGTTATCTAAAACTACAAGAAAACTAAGACAAAATCTTAAAAACACTTAAGACAAGATAAATTTTAACAAAAGACGCAAAACGGGAACCCTACACGGTGTCTAAAAACCTAAATTATCAAAGATAAACCTAAAATGAATCTTTTCACTTTTAACTAACCCTAATTGACTAAAAAGTAAGATTAAAGAAAACTAGAACAAAAACAGAGTTGAATTGAGCTTAAAAACACGAAAAACGTAAACGGGAATGAATCCCGTTCTTTAAAAAATGAAATTTTGCAATTTAAACCCTACGGAAGCAAA
The DNA here is from genome assembly GCA_026074375.1 of Tanacetum coccineum. Lineage (NCBI taxonomy): Eukaryota > Viridiplantae > Streptophyta > Magnoliopsida > Asterales > Asteraceae > Tanacetum > Tanacetum coccineum. The sequence continues at coordinate 7,420 of BQNB010089580.1, forward strand.
ACTAATTTTCCTAGAAACTATATGATAAAAGAAAATTTTCTAAAAAAGAATTATATTTTTTAGACTTTTTTATAATTTTTTATGAATTAAAAACGATTTTAAAGAAATTAAATGATTAAAAATACTAAACGTTTTATAAAAATTCTGAAAAAATTATGAAAAGTAGATTGAATAATGAGGAATCTAAGAAAATTAAGCTCGAGAAAACAGCTTATCGAATAAGCTGTTAAATAAGCTTAAACAGCTTATTATACTAAAAACCTGAAAATGTATATAACTAATAGATTTTGCAAAAGTATACCGGATGAGCTATTGTAGCACAATGGTTGAGTGTGTGGAGGTTAAAACGCTTGGTGAAGGTGGTAGAGGTCCCGGGTTCGAGCCTTGCTCACCCGGGGCTTCCCACTATCCCAAGTGTTTTTGTTTTGACCATTTTTTTAATAAATTTTTAGAAAACTTAAAAATAAGCACTTTTTACAAAGACATTTTTTTATTAAGCACAAATAAGCTCTAAAATAATCTAAACAAGACATAATAAGCTTAAAAACTACTAAGTCCTAAAAACTAACTGTTTTCATTTTTTAAAGAGAATAAGCAAACGAAATTTACAAATAAGCTAAAACAGACAATAAGCTATGTCTAAAAAGCACATAAGAACAAAATTAAGCACAAATTATAAGCTAGATAGACAAAAAAGCTAAAAAGGCTTAAGAACACTTAAAACTTACACTAGAAAGCAAATAAGCTCATAATAACGTTATGGCCCAAATAACTAAATACAGCTTTGAAATGGGGTTTATACTAGCCTAAATAAGAAATTAAACCTAAATAAGCAAAATCAATAAGCAATAAGCTAAAATAAATAAACACTTATGGTGCAAACTGTTAACCAAACAGCCCTTTAAGGCCCCTTTGAGCTTATTTCTCAATAAGCTAAAAGATCCTTATAGACTTTTGGCTTATTTCCCTAAAGAGTATACCTAGAATACTACTTAAAACAACTTTCAAAAAGCATTTTGAAAATCAAATAAGCAAAGAAAAAGCTATAAAAAAAAATGTTTACTATTTTTTTTGGTTTTCTAAGATTCTATGAAAAGACAAATGATAAATTGCAGCCCTTAATTAAGCTATCTAAATAAGCTAATTATCACTAAATAAGCTAAAACAAATATAGAGTTACTATTAAAATACTTGTGCAACAAATTTTGAAACCTAAATCTAGCTTATCCTAACTAAATTTTTAGATTGAAAATGAGTTTTTGGCTGTTTACTAATACTAATACATTTGACAGTTTTATAACTAAAACTCAAATCCAAAACTTGCAGGCCTAAATACTTGAATCTAACATCATTTATACTACTTACAACTAAACAAATTGATAAAAAAAAAGGGCATGATAGGAAAAGTATTAAGCACAAATAGCTTATGAATCTGAGCTTATGACCTCAGACTCATAAAGCTAAAACAAAAACCTATTGAAACTTGATTTATCCTAATAAAACTTGTAAATCATACTCTTATAAGCTTAAATAAGTGATTTAAAGTGAGCTTAAAGGACTAAATGGCCTCAAGCAGTACTAACTTGAGTTAGTACTGCTTGACCCAAACACTCTTTTAAGTTGCTCAAAACCATTTTAAGCTTATAATTTTGAGATTTAAAAAGCAAAATTCAAATACCAGATAATAATAAGCTTATAACAAACCTAATGAACATATTTCAGCAATAAAATAAGCAAAAACAATAAGCTAACAAACTTGTGCTAAATATTATTTTTTGGTTTTTATGACTTTTTTGTATTAAAAACATAAAAATTGAGATCTAAACAAACAATTGAACTAAATAAGCATTAAACACAAATAATAAGCAATTATAAACTAATCTAAACTAAAATAAGCAAATAATAAGCAGTTATAAGCTAATAATGTAAAATTAAGCTAAAATTGTAAAAAAGGGACTTACGGGAGCCTTTGCTCTAAACAAGGTTAGGAATAAGCTCAAGTAAGCTATCAACAAGCTCTAGCTTATCACAAGGATAATCTAGTAAAGTCCAATAAGCTCTTCCAGGGTAAGCTTATCATCCAAAGCAACCAAATCCATCCATAGCATAGGTATTAAACTTGATTTTAGATTTAAGTAAAGTTAATGACTGAATTTAGTTCAATCTAAGCTTAGAGACTTAGATGAGCTTGAGATGAGCTTATTAGAAGCTTATGAAACAGTAACAGCTTATTTATCAAAGTTTATATGTAAGTAAGCTTTGAGAAAAGTAAGAGCATAATAAGGAAACTTGATTTCTATTAATAAAACAGCTGATTACAATACTAAAAATTGAAATGACATTAAGTAAACAATAAGCTAAAACATTTTTAAAGTAAAATCATAAAAGCTAAATTTTATAAGCTGAAAATGTAAAAATAAATCTATCTCTCCTGTGAGTGAGAAGGTCTTGTATTTATAGCTGAGAGAGAAGCTTCTAGGTCTGTCAACATATTCCTTCAAGCTTTGATCTCGTCCCTTCCTTTAATGCCAATCATTGGATCCTTTGTTTAAGTCGTTGGATCAAATAAGTGAGCACACGGATTGCCAGCGTGGCATTCCGTGTGTCAGAGTACTTGTGCTTCTTTTGCACTAAATTTAGTGCAAAAATTCCTTCCTTGTGTGTTTCCTTGCATCCACGTGTGTCATTCCTTTTGGTGTCTTGGCCAATGAGAGACATTGGTGACGTTTTACTCTGCCAACTCCTGACTTGGTACTCGAATCTTAGAGCCACGCTGTCAATTGCATTTTACCCTTTGATTTTGATGCAGGGTAAAACGAAAAAGGAGATGAACAGTAAAAAACGATATTTCGCGCTTTTTCTTTTCATTTTTTATCTTTGTTTGACTCGGGGTTGTGGGAGGGTTTGACTTGGGCCCGGGTGTATAAAATTGGGCTACAGTTTGGGATTTGGGCTTGGTTATAAGGTTGTGTTATAAAGGGATAACGATCGTTATCTCTTTATTATAAAGGAGATAACAGTGTTAGGGTTTAGGGACTTTTGGTGAAATTAGGTTTAACATTTAGGGCATTTTGGGTATTTTGAGTATTTTGTTTTTTATGAGTTGACCAATAGTTGACTTTTGATGACATTTTGCTAGAAACTTCCGGCTCTTGTGCACTCTATCCGTTCCCGTGTCCGGCTTTGACCGTTTTCTTATGATTTTTGCACTATCCATACCTACACATTCACAAACAACAAAATACACAAATACAAGTATATTTTTGCACATTTTGATCATTTAAGGGCTATTTTGGATATAATAAGGATATGTGATTTCTCACATATCAAAACATATCTCTGGACACAAACCGTATGAAACTCGATCAATTCGCTCAATTCCGCTTCAACTCTCTCACCGAAGAAGAGGGGTGGAATCGAATTGAAGATTACATCCAATACCAAGACGATCTGTGGGACGAAATGTTAACCATTTCATGACGTTTATTTCTATTTTGAATGCAATCGCAAACCTACCATTAGGGGAGCTGTCCTAGAAACGGGCTCAACCTAATCTCTCCTCGAAACACCTACTCGGGAGGTTGGGTTGAAAAACCCCTACCTAATTTACGACTACTGCGGAGGATCCCATGAGGCCGATGAATGTAGGCAGAACAACCTAACCGCGTAGGTACACTTGTCCGAGGGAGACATCTATGACGATCCTTCCCTTCTAAGGTTCTATCAGAATGACGACACCTCCACCATGGGGGAACAAAAATTAAAGAAAAGGAGAGGATGGTCCGAATGGGTTGTAGAAGTATGTTTGATGATGAGCTCGCCAACTTTTATGCTCAAAAAGACTAGTCCCACACGAGGGGGTAGGAGAGATGCTTGACGAGCACCGTAAGGAAATGCCTTGGACAATTCTCCCAAATCCTATCGCAATCGGGAAATTAGCGAAACTCCTAACCTGAAGCACCAAACTTTGCCATAAAATATATCAGACGTTAGCTCTGTGAGATCACCTTTCCGACACCTTCAAAACGACTATATGCCAACCATACTGAAGGGGCAACCGAAAAAGGAAGGACCTGAGGGCGTAGAACCAAGCATTATACATAATGAAGAGCTTCCCCCCCCCCCCGGCCATCCATTTTTTACCAACCCTCTAAGTCATCGAATCTGCCCTTTCCATTCAGAGTGAAAAAGCAGAAAAAGGATGACGAAGATGAGCGGCTTCTCTAAATCTTCAAACATATTCATATCAATCTGTCATTCCTAGAATCTATGATCCACATGCCAAAAGGAGCCAAGGTCTCTTAAAGGATCTCCTTTCACATAAGGAAAAAGCGACCTCCTCGGTAAAGCTTGGTGAGGAATGTTCCGCTATCATCCAAAGGAGTCTACCTCAAAAAGAAGGAGACCCAGGAAGCTTCACACTGCCATGTGTCTCTATCGGAACCCTTGGCAGTTAAAGTAAGGCCCTTGGCTAATCTAGGGGCAAAGAATCAATTCATGTCACACTGATTATCCTTACGACGATTAGGATTTTCTAAACTACAACCAACCAGAAAGAGTATTCAACTGGTTGACCGATCTATCAAATACCCCATCGGGGTCTGCGAGAATCTATTGGTAAAATTAAGTAAGTTTATATTTCCAGTTGATTTCGTTAGTTAGTTTTGGAAATGGACGAAGACGAGCTAGTCTCGATCATTTTGGGAAGGCCCTTCCTTGCCACAGCAAGGGCTGTAATTGACGTTCACGAAAGAAAGTTGAGTCTGAGAGTCGGAAGTGAAACTGTCACCTTCAACAATGAGAAATCCATGAAATCCATGAAATCCAAACACTCCTAAGACTATTATCTAGTAATGCGCCGATCACACCGTTAAGCTTGTCCAAGAACAATGGGTTGACAAGGTCAATCATGACGGAAAATGGACTACCCGTAGAAAGAAAGAGGAAGATTCTAACGAAGTGCAAGCAGTTTCCTTCTACCCTAGGACAGAGTCGGTAGAGCCACTCGAGTGGAAGGCCTCGAAGAATCGGTTGAAACCCTCAAGCATCGAACCACCCAAACTAGAGCTGAAGGAATTACCCAAACACCTTGAGTATGCTTTCCTCCAGGAAAACAACCAACTCCTAGTGGTCATCTTCTCCGCATTATCTACTATCGAGAAAGCCAGGCTCCTTGAAGTTCTAAAGAATCATAAAAGGGCAATCTCCTGGAGTATTGCATACATAAAAGGGATCGACTCATCCTTCTGTACTCACAAAATTCTCATGGAAGATGAGTTCAAACCAAGTGATCCAACTCAATGACCGAGTAAACCGAAACATTCAGGGAAGTAGTTAGTAAAGAAGGAAGTCATAAACCTCTTTGACGTAAGATTAATAAACCCCATATTCGACAGTCCTTGGGTGAGTCCTGTCCAGGTTGTTCCAAAGAAGGGAGGAATGACCGTAGTGAAGAATGAGAAAAACGAGCTCATCCCACAAAGGACGGTCACTGGATGGCGCGTATATATCGACTATCGTAAATTGAATAACGCAACTTGGAAAGACCACTTCCCACTTCGTTTATCGATCAGATTGCTGTCGAACGCTTTAGACAGGGGCACAAATACTATTGCTACCTAGACGGGTTTTTTGAGGGTATTTCATATTCCTATAATTACTCAAAGGATCTGGAGGGAAAAACCACAATTTTTCTGCCTTACGGTAACCTTACAGATACAACGAATAATGCCTTTCGGATTATGCAATGCTCCAGCAACCTTTCAGCGCTGTATGACAGCCATATTCCATGAACTTATTGAGGATAGCATGGAGGTATTTATGGACGATTTCTCTGTCTTTGGTAGTTCCTTCGACCACTGCCTAAAAAACCTTAAAAAGATGTTGAAAAGGTGTAAGGAGACCACCTTGTGTTAAACTGGGAAAAGTGTCACTTCATGGTTAAGGAAGGAATCGTCCTCGGCATAAGGTCTCAGGTGCGGGAACTGAGGTCGATAAAGCAAAAATCAAGGCAATCTCTAAATTTACACTCAAATCCAGACGTAAAAACTATCCGAAGCTTTCTAGGACACACCGGTTTCTACAGAAGATTCATAAATGATTTCTCACAAGTCGCACGCCCAATGACCCAGCTCCTGGTAAAAGATGCCCCATTCAATTTCTCCAAAGAATGCATCCAAGCTTTCGATAAGTTAAATGTAACATACGACATAGGCCCCAATTATGATCAAGCCAGATTGGTCATTACCATTTGAAGTCATGTGCGACGCAAGTGATTATGCTGTCGGAGCAGTGTTAGGGAAAAGGATCGACAAGCATTTTAAACCCATACACTATGCCAGCAAAACAACCAAATAATGAAACGAAGCACAAGAGAACTACACAACTACGGAGAAAGAGCTTTTAGCTATTATTTTCGCATTCGACAAGTTCCGTCAATACTTGGTCTTGTCCTAGACCATCGTTTTCATGGATCATTCTGCTCTGCGGTATCTCTTCACCAAACAAGATACAAAACCGCGACTGATTAGATGGATCCTGCTACTTCAAGAATTCGATATCGAAATCCATGATAAGAAAGGTGCTGAATATCTAGCAGCCGATCATCTCTCCTGGCTTAAAAACCCCGACCTAAGATAGCTAAGGGGGTGTTTCTTTTTCCTTTAATGCCTCTTATTGATATGAGTGGTGGGCCCAAATCCTTTAAATCATCTTAGTTCATAGACACAACAAAATCTCCCTCCACCCATTAAGAGGCTAAATAAGACATATATATCAATAGCCACTAAATTCAAAAAAAAAAGAAACAAGCCCTAACTAAGGCTGAGATAAAGGACCTATTCCCTGAAGAGCGATTAATGGCAGTCTCCGATAAGAATAACGAACCATGGTATGCTGACTACGCTAACTATCTAGCTAGCCGAGTACTGCCCTTCCGATCCACCCGCCAAGAGAAACAAAAGTTCTTCAGCGATTTAAGGCATTACTTTTGGGATGAACCGTTCCTATTCAAACAATGTGCTGACCGAATCATACGAAGGTGCGTCGCCGGAGATGAGGCAGCACAAATCCTTCGGCAATGTCACAGTGGACCATCTGGAGGACATCATGGTATCGCCACTACTGCAAGAAAAGTCTTTGAAGCAGGTTTCTACTGGCTACATATCTTCCGTGATGCACGCCAGTTGGTCCAAGTTTGTGATGCATGTCAACGAGCTGGCAATATCTCTTCAAGGGATGAAACACCTCACAAGTACATCCAAGTCTACGAAATATTTGATGTTTGGGGAATAGACTCTATAGGACCTTTATCCTCATCAAACGGAAACAAATACATCCTGGTAGCTATAGACTACGTGTCAAAATAGCTAGAGGCTCAAGCCTTTCCTACCAGTGATGCTCAGAACGTAGTGAACTTCCTCAAGAGACTATTCGCACGATTTGGAATACCAAAAGCCCTTATTAGTGATAGTGGTACTCACTTCTACAACTACCAGATGGAGAAGGCAATGAAAAGGTATGGAGTAATTCGCCAATTCTCCACCGCATATCACCCGCCAGACAAAACGGCATGGTCCGAAAACACAAACCGGGCAATAAAGCGTATCTTTGAGAAAACCATCAGGAACAACCCCATTTAGAATAATCTACGGTAATGTATGCCATCTTCCCGTCGAATTAAAGCACAACGCCTACTGGGCCATTAAGAACTGCAATATGGACCTTACGAAAGCTGGGGCAAACCGGTTCTTATAGATTAATGAGCTGGACGAGATGAGGGCTCGATGCTTATGAATCATCCATCTCTGTATAAGGTTATGAGACAAAAGGCTGGCACGATAAACGGATAAAAGCACCGACTAACTATAAAAGAGGCGATAAGGTACTTCTCTTCAATTCACGTTTAAGGTTGTTCATCGAGAAACTAAAGTCGAGATGGTACGGGCCATTTTCGGTAAGCAAAGACATGAAAAATAACGCAATTGAGCTGTATAATGAAGATGAGAACGAATTCATCATAAATAAACAACGGGTGAAACCATATCAAAAAAACGTATTGGACACCAACAGAGATGACGATATAACACTTGATGATGAAGGAGAAGTCAGTAAGGATTGTGTCCTTCGAGTCTGATACATGACTCTTAAATAAAGAAAAGGCTTCTTGGGAAAACGGCAGTCAATTATTTATTTTTTCTCGCATATTAGGAGTGTCGTGTGTTTTAGTTCTTTCATTTATTATTTTATGTTTGAATTGATCACTTTGTAATCATGCTTTGTTTGTTTATAACTTTGTCTTATTTACAGTCAAAGGTATTTTGCATAAAATAAGTGTAGGGGAAATATCCGAAACGGGTATTTATACAAGAGTTTAGATGCCCTAATGGGCTATGGTATGGGCTTACAAGTGGGTAAAAGACCCGGCCTAACACCATGAGTCATACGGTAACTAAACGATAAATATCAAGACTACGAGCTAACCTATGCTAGACATAACACAGGGTGACCGAGTCTTTTTCATGATCCTAACACATACCAATTCTTATATGATAATCTCGATACCTCCCCCATTGCACTTCTCCTTCTTACCACACCTACTTCTCCTCAACAAACACCATAAACAACCCCACAAGCAACACCACAAATAATACCTCCAACTCCGTTGCCAACACCATCACCACTAAACATAACGCTACCACCAAACACCCCAACCCCAAACACCCCGCCGCCACCACCCCCACCACCACCTACCTCGAAACACCCTATGGTCATACGTTCTAAAGTTATAACTATGAAAGTTAACCCCAAATACAACTTCCATGTTACCACCTCCTCCCCTATCCCTAAGTCTCCTTTCAATGCCCTACGAGAGCCTAACTGGAAATAGGCTATGTGTGAAGAATATAAACTCTCATCGACAATGAAACTTAGGTGCTTGTTCCTCGCCGACCAAATGTCAACATTGTACGCTCTATGTGGTTATCCAAACACAAATACAATGCTGACGGGTCTTTAAGTCAGTACAAAGCCAGACTAGTTACAAATGGTCATAGTCAACAACAAGGCATCGACTGCAATGAGACATTTAGCTATGTTGTCAAACCTGCTACCATACAGACTGTCCTTAGCCTTACGATTTCTTGACGGTGGCCTATTCATCAGTTAGACATAAAGAATGCATTTCTTCAAGGCCATCTTACAAAGACAGTTTACATGCACCAGCCGCCAGGATTTAGTAATTCAGCTTATCCTGATTATGTTTGCCTTTTTCAGAAGTCGCTTTATAGCCTTAAGCCGGCCCCCCAAGCTTGGTTTCAGCGATTTGCCAGCTATGCCATTCGAGCTGGTTTCCATCACAACAAAACCGACTCGTCTCTCTTCATCTTTCATAAAGGGCCCGACACTGCTTATTTGTTGCTATATGTTGACGATATCATTCTCACCGCTTCTTCTACAGGACTGTTACAGCATATCATATCTTCCTTACATAACAAATTCTCCATGACTGACCTCAGACCTCTCAACTATTTCCTTAGCATTTCAGCTACTCGTACTCCCACAAGCATGTCCTTATCACAGTCAAAGTACGCCATAGAAATCCTTGAGAGGGCCAACATGCTCAAATGCAACCCGTGCAAGACTCTAGTTGATACTGAGAAGAAGCTTGGACCTGATGGGCCCCCAATCACTGACCCAACCCTTTATCGTAGTCTTGTGGGAGCTCTTCAGTATCTCACATTTACACGGCCGAATTTATCATATGCTGTTCAACAGTTATGCCTATACATGCATGATCCCCGAGAGCCTTACCTAACTGCTCTTAAGCATGTGTTGTGCTCTATTCATGGCACCACATATCTCGGTCTACAGTTGTATCAGTCATCTACATCACAGCTTATCTCTTATATAGATGTTGACTGGGCCGGTTGCCCTGCCACTCGTCATTCTACCTTTGGCTATTGTGTGTTTCTTGGTGATAACCTCTTTTCATGGTCTTCCAAACGCCAACACACTCTATCTCGTTCCAGTGTTGAGGCTGAATACCGCGAGGTCGCTAATGTCATTGCTAAAACTGCATGGATACATAATCTACTGCGTGAACTCCAAGCCCCTTTGTTTACTGCTACACTAGTGTATTATGACAATGTTAGTGTTGTCTATATGTCTGCCAACCCAGTGCAACACCAACACACGAAGCACATAGAGATTGATTTCCAATTTGTTCGAGATAAAGTTGCTACTGGCCATATACGAGTTCTACACGTTCCCTCCAGATATCAATACGCCGACATATTCACCAAGGGACTTCCTTACCCTTTGTTTGCGGATTTTCGATCCAGTTTGATTATTCGCAGTCCTCTCGCTCAAACTAAGGGGGTGTATTAGTTATACCATATATTGATTAGACAACCTGTACACTATTAGACATACCATATATAGGAATAGACAACCAGTACTCATCTTATTCACATTATGTCGCTAGCTGTACCATTCGGCCCATGGCTCATTCTTTGTATAGCATGTAAACCCTATGTAATATCTATAAGTTGAAGCATAATAAACATGAATATTCACAAGGCAAAACAATATCTTTTAAAATGACCCTCATATTGCTATTGTTTAGGTAGAAAAGCCCATTTGCTTAAGGACAAGCAAATCCTAAGTGTAGGGGTATTTGATGAGGTGTCATTTTATACACTATTTCAGGGTTATTTAGGTTTTTAGCACTTGGATGGTTTTGGAGGAAATACACATGACTTGGGCTCATTTGGAGAAGAAACAGACTAGATTACAGACCTACACCAAATCTCTTAAAGATTTATGCAAACAGTGGCTGGAAATGGCATAGCAGGCATAAAGCAACACCATCGTGATCTATCTAGTGACGGCATTAGGAATTTGGTGACGGCGTCAGGACGTGGCCGACTTAAAGAGGTTTAGAATCACCTACGTGGCAATGGCATCAGAATTACAAAGCGACACCGTCGCATCGACATCTCTATAAATATAAATCCGTTTTTAGGGTTTTAGTGTGTAACTTTGGGATAACTTTATATAAACCTAGGGAGACGAACCCTAGTTGGTTTAGGAGCTTTATAGATCGTTTTAGGGTCTCAAAACCCTATTGTACTACCCTGAATCCATGTTTTAATCAAGTAAGGTTATTTATTATTAATCATTCAATATGTGTATGCGTTATTTGATTAATTTATCTTCTTGCTTTCTTTATAACATGCGAGGCTAAACCCTCCTTTGTATTTATCTATGATTACATGAAACTTAGATTGTAGATCCTTTTTATGTTGCTTCTTGTTGATGGATGTGCGCGTTAGGCTTTAGAAATCCAGCTTTTTTCTGTATCGCTGTTGATATGTGTAGGGAAACGCGAGTAGTGTAGAAAGGATACCATCGGTAACAGTCTTCATACTACCTTATCTATTATATGGTTGATCCCTCTTAAGTTATTTCACATGTATTTAATATACTCATAGGGGCCTTGTAATAGTCTGCATACTACATTACTTATGTTTTGCCTTAACGGAATATTAAATAGACGACAGGTTCGTGTAATCCGTTCATGACCTAGGAAATACTTACACAGATCATCACAAGTGTGACAAAGCAACGGATCTAGGAGAAGAAATCTGAGGAGTAGTGCATGATTAGGTAAATACATTTGCTTATCATAAAGTTATCACTAGTAGATTAGATATTAATTAGTTAAACAAACCAATCTCTCAAACCACAAATTTACCTACTTTATTATAAATATAAAAACACAACAATAATCTTCTCTCAACCTTTAGAATTCTATTAGACCGTGATCAATCCTCCCCAATCTATTCACCTAGAGAACCATAATAACCCCCGACTCTTGCCTATATTATACTGCAACGACTAGGTACACTGCCCAGGGGATTGTAAAACTTTTCGTGAAGTCTTCGCAACCCTCACATCATGATAATTGTCTTGCGAAATATAAATTGAATGTGCATTCGAAAGTTAGGAGAGCCTTATTCACTACTCCTAGAACAGTAAAATCTAAGTTTAAAGATACTACTCCTGTTGTTTCAAAGACTAGGTTTTCTATCAAGACCGTATAATCGAAGTTCTTAGATACTACTCCCGTAATATCCAAAACTAAGATTGTTGCGGTTACTCCCTTAAGTGCCAAAAATAAGGTTTTTAGTGCTTTTAAGTTGCGAGACAGTTCACGTAGCAACTACATGAAGAACAAAATTCAAACTAGTCGAATGTGGCAAAAGTGGTACGAATTACAACCAAATGTTGGTTGGTCACCGGTTAAAATGCCTCCAAATGTTTTTAATAGTCGACCTACTTTTAAAATATCGGTTTCTGTTAAAAATAGGTAGTCAAATTATCCCCTTATCCAGAAATGGTGTCTTCATGATGCAGTTATTTAAATCAGAACTGTATTGATTAATAGAGGTTGGGTCCAATGCATATGACGGTGAACGATCACATGCTGCGAATACTTCTTTGAACAATTCATGCACCGTCAGCTTTGGGAATTATCTTTTTGCAAAATCACAGCAAGCAATTATGTATAAGGCAACATCACTCTTTCTCATGTATATTACCTTGAAGGCCTATGACGCAATCTCTTTAGTGTCGGACAATTCTTTGACAGTGGTCTAAAAGTTGCTTTTCGCTCTAATACATCCTATGTGCGAAATCTGGAAGGAGATGATCAGCTTACAGGAGATTTGTGAATCCAATTTGTATACTATCTCCATTTTCGATATGGCTGCTTCTTCACCTGGTTGTCTTATGTCCAAAGCCACTTCGACAAAGTCATGGTTTATAGGCACCGCAGACTCCTCACCACCATAATTTCGGTACCATAAACGATCTTTACCAAACATTACTGGTGATGGTCTTCTGAACATCAAGAATACAAAAAAACACTTAGTTCTGCCTATATAGCGAAAGAGCATAAAAGCTTCTCATCCACCTAAAGTGGTTCCAAGTAATCATTCCAAGTTGGAATTGCTACATATGGATTTATATGGACCAATACGGGTAGCATCAATCAACGAAAATAGGTATATTCTTGTGATCGTTGATGATTATTCTCGATTCACATAGGTATATTTTCTTTGCACAAAAGATGAGACTCCAAAGATAATAAAGAATTTCATTGCCCGAGTTCAGTTGAATTACAATGCCAAAGTTCACAAGATTCGCCGTTAGATTACAAGATACAAACATAAACGACAACGTTACGGAATCAAAAAGAACACTCTTAAAGCTCATTAAATAATTTAGCCATTATCAACAATATTCAATTGCTCGTACCCCCAACAAAATGGTTTTGTTAAAACGACATAATCAAATACTCTTTCCGAGGCTGCACACCCAATGCTTATCTGATCCGATTACCAGAATTTCTTTTGGCCGAGGTAATTTCCCAACCGCTGTCTTTACTCAAAATCGTCGATAATTTTCATACACTACAACAAAACCCATACGAACTGTCCATGGCAGAAAACCAAATGTGGAGTATTTTCATGTTTTGGTTCATTTTTATCGAACAAATTGGCGAATGGCATTGGAAAAGATAATCCTAAAGCAAACATTGGTATCTCATTGGTTTTTGCAGAAACCTCAAAGGGTTTTGAATATATAATCGACACACTTAAAAGATTATGGAAACTATCCATGTCTAGTTTGAGGAGGTCATAGCTATAGCTTCTGAACATGATAGTTTAGAACCCATTTTTTAACGATACATCCATGATGATTCATTAGTAGAATCCATGAATATTCCATCTAAAGAAGATTTGGATAATTTGTTCAGGCCAAAGTACGAAGAATACTTTGAGAAGAGGTCTTCTGAAACGTCCATCAATTTTGCTGCACAACAAGTTCATAATCATGAAGACTCATCTTCGACATCTTAAATCATTATTAAAGAACATGAGGCTCCTCCCATTATAACTAGATCCGACGAATAAATTTCTCCACTCTCCTTCAATAAGGTTGATGAATTCAATCAAGAAGACTCTCCAGATTTTGATGGTAATACGATCTTTGTTCCATATGATGCTCTAAAATATGAGGAAGCTGAGTCATCTACAACAGCTCTATACCCATCAAATATGCATGAGTTCCACCAAGTACAACCCTCAACACATATCGACTAAAGCTCATTCCTTTGGAACAAGCTAATTTGGTGACCCATCCAAACCAGTGATACTCAACAACGACTCACACTGATATAGTATCAATGTATGCACAACGTTACACCCTTGAACCAAAGAACATTTAAATAATCCATTCATAATCACAACTGGATAGAAGCAATGCAAGATAAGTTGCAAAACAATTCGAGATATTAAAGTTTGGACTAGTTCCTAAACTAAATGGAAAGAATAAAATACTGTCAATGCTCAAAAACCAAAAGTGATGCCGTAAAATATTGTTATCAAAACAAATCTCAACTTGTTTACGAAGGGTACAAGCAGGAAGATGGCATTGATTTTGAGGAATCCTTTGCTCCTGTAGCTCGTCTTGAAGCCGGTACGAATGTACATTGCTTTTGCTACAGCATATAAACATTACAATCCTTCTGATGGATAAATTATCAAGACTGTATTTATCAATGTCATGATAGAGGAAGTTTATGTTAAGCCAACCTGATGGATTTTGTCGATCCAGACTTTCCAGACTAATGTCCTACTACAGGTTGAGAAAGCCTTATACTTTCTCAAAACAAGCTCCACGACATGGTATGACACAACTATCATCATTTCTAATTGAACACCATTTACTAAGGTATTGTGACCGAATTTATTTACACAACTCAAGAGGGTTGACATAAAACTTGTTCAACGTATATGACGAGACAAACATACATTTTAGATTCTATAAATTTAGCTTTTTCAAAATGATTTGCAAATCTTATGAAAACGTAAACTTTGAAATGCAATATGGTGAACTTAAGTCTTTCTTGGACTCAAGTTCATCAATCACCCTGTGGCATATTTTCATAATCATCAACAATACGCAAATTGACTGTTTAAACAAACGTGATATGGATGAATGTGTCTCCATGAGCACACCTTTAACACCCCAAATTGGGTCGCATCAGAATTATGTCCAGGAGCGTTACTGTGACAACCATGATTTAGCAAGGTTTGTTTAACCGTTAGTGTTAATCTACTAGCTTTATGTGTTTAAATCTATGTCGTAAGTCGATTTGGTGGTTTATGTGAATATGTATGTGTGCTGTAATATGTGTTTTGTGAGAATAGAAATCAATGATTTTAGCCCTTTTCATTTCGTATGGAATGGTATTTCAAGAAGTATAATATACGTTATTATTTCTTCTTTGGTAAATTTAGGAATTAAAAAAATCGTTTATCTCGGTTTAATTTATTTTTAGGTACGTTGAGGGTTCCTAATTTATTTATATATAAAAAAATAAATATAGTTATTGGAAAATTTAAAAATAGTAATAATTTATTTCTATTTTAGATTAGTTGTATTTAATTAATTGTTAAAAATATTAAAAGTATATGTATAGTTTATATACACACTACACACATAAATATATGTGTGTAATACATATTATATGTGTATATATTATAAATACTATATATAAAAATATATAACATATATCATAAATACATATATACAAAATAACATATATACAATATAAACAACTAACATATAATATATACACACAGACATATCCACACACACACACAGTCCACACACACACATAATATGCACTACCCACCCACCACCCACATATATATAAATATATATATAATATATATATCATATTATTAATATATATATTGTGTGTGTGTGGTGTGTTGTTTGTTATAATATATATATAAATAGTGTGTGAGTGTGAGTGTGTGTGTATATCAATATATATAGGGATGGGATCATGAGAAAACCTAATTTTGGTGGAAAACCCAGAAAACCCAGAAAAACCAAACAAATGCCCTAAAAAAAACCAAACAGATGCCCTAATTTTGTCGGCAAAAAATTGTATTTTCCATGCAATATGCCTCGATTTTACCTTGAAAAAACCCAAAAAACCAAACAGATCCCTAAAAAAAAAACAAAACCATGCTAAAAAATCTTGTATATAGCCTGCAAAAATAGGGCAATCTTTTGGTTTTTGAGTTTGTTACAGACAAATATCGAGGCCATAATTTGCCTAAAAACCAATTTTTAGTCTGAAAAATTAGGTCATCTGTTTGGTTTTTTTAGGGCATCAGTTGGTTTTCTAGTATTTCTGGTTTCTAGCAAAATTGTGTTTTTCCTAAACCCATCCTTAATATAAATCTATATATATATATATATCTATATATATATGTGTGTGTTGTGTATATAAAATAAAAAATATAACAATGTATATATAAATAATATGTGTATATAAATACCATCTGTTGTGTGTGTATATATATATATATATGGTGTATAAATAATGTTATATATATATTTGTAAATATATAATGTGTTATAGATATATGTGAGTTATATATATATGTGTATATATATAATATTGTATATATAATATATGAATAATAATATATATATCTAATATATAAATATAATATTATATATCTTATACAAATATATATATATATACATATATATATATATATATATATATACACACACACCCACACACACATATATATATATATACAAGGGGAACCGCAAATTTTATAAAAAAATTTGTATTATTTAACAAGGGGGTATGTTTGGATTGGTTTACAGAAAAAAAAGGAAAAAGGAGAGCCCAAGTCTTAGTAGGAAACAAATTTGTATCCCTTGTTATTAAAAAAATAAAACCAGTATTTTTCTCCTCTATTTTTTTGCCTATGTCGAACCCTTCACAAAACCCTTGGAGATTTTTTAAGCTTTCAAGATCAAGGTTTGATCATCTTTTTCAAATCTTATTTTTTGTCAAATCTTCATTCTAGTAATCAAATGTATGTTTTAATTATTGTATTAATTATGTAACATATAAATTGATGGATTAAGGTTTTATAAAAATACTATAATTATGATGTTATGATCATTTAATATTGAATTGGGTATAATAATTAGGGTTTGGGTATATTTAATTAGTGTTAAATTTTATAAATTCGGAATTAAAATCTGGGTATATTTTTAAGTCATCTTGAGCCTAAAATTATTTACAGAGAGTCTACTTTCCAACAAAAATATTTTCGTGAATTTTCAGTATGTAGAAGTCAGCCAAATTAATTTTACAAGATTTGTTGTCGAATATGAGTTTTTGGGACATATTTTGGGTTGTGTTTGTGAGGTCAAAAACCATATCAAAACATCTTTTTAATTAATTAAATTCGAGCTGGAGTAAGTTCTATGTGTCTATGATTTTCTATAATTTTTGTAGATTTTTCCTAAGTGTCTAAATAGGTATGATCAAGTAAAATTTTTTAGTTGTTGAATTTTTAAAAAATAGTAAAACTTGTCAACCCTTTTTGGAAAAATTACAGAGGTTTATAACACATTGAGGTTGTTGTAAATGGAATATGAAAGACATTGGAGGTCATTTGATATTTTATAAAATTTGTAAAATAACTCTAAAATTTTGCAATGAACCAGAATTTAGAATAGTGAAATAAAAAGTATTTCGGGTTTATATAAAGTATGGGAAGTATGGTGGGACATTTATAAGCTTACTATAGACATTAGAAATCTATCAATTGAAAGGTTACATGATTTAGTGCCGTAAAGCCTCGATCATGAGTAACTCGTAAACCTTATTGTGTAGATTTTTGCTGAACTTTTGTGCGAAATTGTGAAGCTTGAGGTGAGTATTCATAGTCCCTTTTTCTAAGTTTTATTGGGGTGAAAATGATAATAAATTGTGTTTTGAAATGTTTTAATTGCTACGAATAATTGTTTTACTTGGTTTGGACATTACTTGATATTATATGGCTTATATGTATGCATTGTTGGATCGGAGGGGTATGCCTACCCGTAATGGATCAAAGGGGTATGCCTACCCATGATGGATCGGAGGGGTATGCCTACCCGGGATGGATCAGAGGGATATGTCTACCCCATGCTATGTGGTACATTCTGGGTGAGCTAGGTTGCTTGTAGTGCTAGTGCTAATCTATGCCCGAATGTGGAATCGATTGTGTGATGATTTTAATTGCTTGCTTTTGTGTATAATACTCTTGTATGTCCTAATTTTTATGATTCGCAGCAAGAGTAAGTATTCGTGTTAAACCTATGAATCTCACCAACATTATGTTGACGTTTTAAAGTATCATTTTCATGTGAGCATAGTGAGGCTAAGGATGTTAATTTACGTGGCTAGAGACAGACTTTAGGAAATCTGCATTATGGAGCCTTCTTTTCTAGAGACTTCATTTCATATTTTTTGTACTTTGAAAGTTTTGAATAATCATGTTGTTATGTTTGGATTTAATTCTATGTCTATGTATTGTGTGTGAGAATAAGCTCAATACAATACCCCTCTTGTGTTAGGTGTCGTCATAACACTTTGGATTTTATTTAGTTGCATTCTAGTTATTTCTATTGTTGGCATCGATGTGTTGTGATGATGCCTGTCATGTTACGCCTCGTGTTTCCGCCTTGGCGGGGTGTGACAGATTGGTATCAGAGCTATTGGTTATAGAGAAGTAGGTAGTTTGACCTAGACTATAACCTAGGATTCCTTCATAAAGCTGCATAATAGGATCTATATGTTTAGCTATCTATGCGTTTTGTTTTCTTACTTTCCTATGAGTAGTATTTCTTTTCTTTTTTTCTTTTTAACCATGACTACCCCTACCCCTAGGAGATACCGATAGGAGATTGTCTACCCAGCAGGACCAAGGAGATGGACTTGCCTAATCACTGGAGGGAGAATGATACGGACGCCCTATAGGCACCTGGTACCTATTGATACTCCCCTGTTCAGGAAGAGGTGCAGTCGCCTAAGAGTGTTTTGGAGGTTGAGAAGAAAGAAGAGGAACCAGAGGAAGAAGAAGAACTAGAAGAAGATGAAGAACCAAAAGAATAAGAGGAGCCAGAGGAGATTGAGTCAGAACTTGAATCCATGGCCAGAAGCGAACCTAAGCCAAAATATTTGGAGGACACCCGCGCAAGCGGTGTTTGACCCAAAATGGATTGCTCCAGTACATTCCATCTGCTTGTTGCCAGATTTTCATTCTCGTTTCTATTTTCTTAGGATTTGGTTGTTTTGGTGGTTGGAGCCACACTTAGGGGTTTTGTTTTGTTGAGATGGTGGATTCTTTAATATAATGATTTAAGTTCCTTTTGGATTATTTTGAGATTATGATGATATGAATGGATTATTTTATGTCGTTATGTGGTGTTTTAACTTTAAGATGTGTGGTCATAAGAGGGGAGTAATCGTGTAAAAGGGGGAATTTATTAATTATGGTAGCACCAAACTTTTTATAAATGCGTCAAAAACACACTACGGACTTTCAGCGATGATCTTACATTGATTAGTGTTGATATCATTGTTGATAGTTATGTATATGTGTATATAGCCAAGTGTGGTTTATAATTGTAATATTGGATTAGAAATCCTTCTCCTCTTGTCTAACGTATGTTAATTTTATCTTTTTATAGAAATGGCTCCAACCCAGTGAACCAACTCCGATGCGAACCCCGACATCGCTGTAGTCATCGCACAACAGTTGCAGAACATCATCCCTTAGATTCTCACACAAGTGACTAATAATATAAATAATGCGAACGCAAATGGTGGAAACAAAAATAGTGGGAACGGGAATTGTGTAAATAATGGATGTTCTTACAAGGCATTCTTTGCTTGTAATCCACGGTACTATGACGGGAAAGGAGGTGCGATAGTGATATGGAGGCTGTGAAGACTTCACAGGAAGCTTTACAATCCCCTAGGCAGAGTACCTAACCATTGTAGTGTAGTAAG
>BQNB010089581.1:0-27370 GCA_026074375.1 Tanacetum coccineum
ACTTTTTGACTTAGGCAACTTAGTGATAAAATCCATAGTTATCTTATCCCACTTCCATTCAGGTATCTCAGGTTGTTGCAGTAAAACCCGAAGGCCTTTGATGCTCAGCCTTTACCTTTGAACATGTCAAACACTTACTAACATAAGTAGCAATATCTTTTTTCATTCCCGGCCACCAATACCTATCTCGAAGGTCATAGTACATCTTATCAGCTTCTGGATGCACAGAATACTTAGACTTATGAGCTTCGTCCATGATTATCGTTCTCCCATCTCCTATCAATGGAACCCATATACGGTCCATAAAATACAAACTCTCACCCTCCTTCTTTTCCATCTGCTGATCTAAACCATGCAGATTCTCCATAAGTATATTCTCTTGCTTAAGCGCCTCACTTTGGGCTACTTGTATCTTTTCTCTCATTCCAATTTGAACAGTCATTGCCATGGCCCTTACACGCCTAGGTTTCAACCGCTCCTTCCTACTAAGTGCATCAGCCACAACATTCGCCTTACCAGGATGGTAACGAATCTCGCACTCATAATCACTAAACAACTCAATCCATCTCCTCTGTCGCATATTCAGCTCTTTCTGATCAAAAATGTGTTGAAGGCTTTTGTGATCCGTATAGATAACACTCTTAGTACCATACAGATAATGTCTCCAAGTCTTAAGAGCAAACACAACAGCTTGAACAAATACAAATACAAATTCCTTACAATGTTCCATTATCAAATACAAAATAAACGAAATTACTTACATTGTATTTGTAAGTTAAACGAAACGTCAACTGCTCGAACACCTGAACAAAACGGCGTTGTCGAAAGACGGAACCGTACTCTTGTTGAGGCTGCTCGAACAATGCTAAGCGCCGCTAAAGTTCCTCTGTTCTTCTGGGCTGAAGCAATTGCAACAGCATGTTTTACTCAATACCGTTCACTTGTAATTCCTCGACATGAGAAAACACCTTACCATATCATCAATGCCCGGAAACCGTCTGTCAAGTTCTTTCACACCTTTGGTTCTCTTTGCTTAACATCATTGTCATGAGAATGGAGAAAATCTGATAAAAAGAAGGAAAATGGTGATGTCATGTATTTTGTTGGTATTCTACTACAATCAAAGGCTTACAGGGAATCTAAACCAGAGAACAAATGATAGTAGAAACAATACATGTTAACTTTGACGAATTCCATCAAATGGCGTTCCAGATCACGTCATTCATGACCCTGTCCACAATGTTCACCGACTTACTTGAACAAAATAAGTTTAAGTCCCGGTCCCCAAAGTCCAAGAAAATGTTCCTCAAGTTTGCTGAGACAGTAAACAACAGTCAAATGAGCTGGAATTGCTATATAGTCCGATTTTCAGTTGAATAGACTCAATGGAAATTCTCCTGTTGTGTCAAATCCTTCCTCTGTACATGCTGCAGATACTCACCGATAGAATCGTCAACAACATAACACAAGCACACTTCTACAACACCGATGTTTGCAGATCCACCACCATATGACATTCATTCAACACATCAAACTCCTAACTCAGTACCAACTGTCACGCACAATGAGAACATTATGTCAAGCCAAACAAAAACAGAAAATTGCACAATTGACGACGATGAAATTTATCACACATCTTCAGTACACCGGTACAAGAATAAGTGGGAGAAATTGTAATTAAAAATATGGATATAGGAGAAAGAATGCTTTAATACTCGAAGTGCAAACTCGTGTCCTTCATGTGCTAAACAATTTTCGAAACTCGAGCGAATGTGTAGGGGGAGTATTGTAAAAATTAACCAATGTCAGAAAATGGTTTTATGTTCGATCCATACCCAATAACCCTATTAATTTCACGAACGTGATTCGAATTCATATGAGTGGTATAGGTTAGTGTATAAAGTCCTACGCTCAACCAGAACCGAGGATTCTACCCAGAGGTACAGTCCATAGTTAGAAATACCTCCTTTAGGTATGATTGGAGAAGAATGTGTATATGAAAAAAGCAGACTAAGATGAGCTAGACCTGAACAAACACAACAAGGTGTATAGTAATGATGTCCTGGTTAACAATGAAGGGGTTTGACGAATTAAAAAGAAATGTATGGAAAAAGGGTGAAAAGAAAGACGCCCTCCTTACACCTTAGCCAGAAACCGGTCCATACATAAACTATCAAAATCACAATGATATTGATGATATTGAAGACGACATCATAGACCCAGTGATGCAATGCAACAACCCTCCCAGCCCATTCGGTTTTCTCTCAAAAGAAACTTTTCATTTGTCACGAGATACAGAACACGTTATCTATTGTGACATCTCACACCCGAGATTGTTGATATTGAATAGGTGTGACAGTCTGCTCCATCCTCCGATTGACTAAAACCAAAGTGCACCAATCGAGACTAGAGCATAAGAGATCAAAGTATTAATCTCATTAGACACAATGTCATAAATACACTTGTTGAACACATAAAGTTCAACAAGTTGTAACAAAGAGTCCTACTTTTACCCTTGAGATTCTTGCCAGAACATCTAGTGATACTTAAAGTATTCACATAAAAGATAGGAAATACCTGCTTGAGCCAACATCAAACAAGCTCTGGTAGGTGACTTGCAAGATTCTATATGAATCAAGCTTGTGATAACTGGATATCAATTTTTGGTCCAGTAAATGAATTGACGACTTAATCAGAAAGATAGTAACTATCTGATTCACTCTTACCGTGTTGTCTGCTTTGAGACGTTCCGGTAATGAGAACTAGCAAGCATGGTGAATCTAATACATCTGTGTTAGAAGATCCTACGCTTTGAGCTGGAAACCCTGTCAAGGAGATTCTTTGAATCTACCTGATCACAGGTATAGTATTTATACTATAAAACGGGAAACCGGAGGTTAATGCAACCGAAGTCAAGATGAATGACAAAGCCATATTCATCTTTTATTGCTAACTGTCTTATTTCAGGTTTAGACGACGGTGTTGCAGCCTCATTCCAGCAAAGTCGGATTCATAAACCACATGCTCATACTCAAGCTTTCAAAGTCAATCGTTCAACATCAAGATAGTTGATTCTAATCTTCCCCACTATCAAAGAGCCTCAAAGTCAAATAAAGTATCATCAATTGGGGAGATTGTTAGACTTATAATCACATATGTCAAACACAAAGAATGTAATTAGTATGACCTGTTGATTTGTCAAGAGTACTAAGTTTGATACATGAAGACAAATCAAGGTGATTCAAGTCAAGGATCTATGGCAAGATAACGATCTCAAAACTTAGAAGTCAAAAGGATAAAGGCTCAAGATCAAGACCAAAGCATGAATGAACAAAGCCATTACAAACAAGACAAGACCAAAACAAGGCAAAGCATAAACTTGCATAAAGTCATATCTTCAACGTCAACGTATTAAATTATTTTTGTTTATTTTTTGTTTTTTGTACGGAGGAGATTTTTGAAGTAAGAGACCTCCAATATTGTGGTGGAGATTGTTTAGCCTTAATTTTATATAAGACAACAAGAATGTTATCGGTCTTATTATCTATTTAGTCTGTTCAGTAATAGGCTAGTCCGGTCAACGGGGCTTGGATTGTAATCTAAATAAGGTCCGATTGTTTCGGGCACAAAGCCCAAGTTTAGTCAAGCCCACCCAAGTAGAAAAACCCATTGTGCCTACTACTTGCAATGGGAAAAAAATAGGAACCGCACTCCACACATTGAAAAGGTTGTTGGATACCATTTCAATCACTTGTGTTGTGTGTAAAACTTCCACCTCATATATTTAGTTCTCTAAAAATCTTCAACTTATCATCTTGATCTCTTTTCAATCTATTGGTTGCTATATTGGAATAAGCTTTATAGTGAAATGGATTAAGCTTTTGTGTGTTAACATTTGGAAATCACTAGCCACGGAGGGTTAGTGGTCTCGTTAGTGGTGATTTAAAGCTTATAGATTCTGGATTATAGACGTTTTAATTTGGGATTTTAGACGTTTCTTTATTGTTCACGAGCCTTGATTTTACTACTGTTTCATTAATTTTTTGCAAATTTACACTTATTTTGAGTTGGGCCTCTTTTTATCCGTTCTAAACAGAGTTTTGAGAAAGTAAAAGTAAGGACAAAGTTTTGTTGGGTTTTCCTCAATGTTGGCTTATATTCACAGAGAAGACACAAGGACGAAAGCAACAACCGAACGAGTGAAATAACAAGGACCGAACGAGCAACGGTTTAGAAAGATCGAACTAGCAACATTCAAGATTAGATCGAACGAGTGTAAGATTGCAAGGATCGAACTAGTAAGCATCGAACTAGTGAGCATCGAACTAGTGAGCATCGAACTAGTGAGCATCGAACTAGTGAGCATCGAACAAGTGAGCATCGAACAAGTGAGCATCGAACTAGTGAGCATCGAACCAGTAAGCATCGAACTAGTGAGCATCGAACTAGTAACCATCGAACTAGAGAGCATCGAACTAGTAACCATCGAACTAGTGAGCATCGAACTAGTAAGCATCGAACTAGTGAGCATCGAACTAGTGAAGATCGAACTAGTGTGAACCGAACTAGCATTCACTAGAGACAACCGATCGAGCTACATTCTTTAGGAACCGAACGAGTACTCGTTTAAGTGTTTTCGGTTTTCCGTTTCGAGTGTCGGTAATCTACGGGACTTATAACGTATACCGGTTCCGTGTCCGTCGATGTCGGATCATCTTGTATATTCGGTTTTGCACCGACGATTACCGTCTCTCTCCGCGAGATCAATAAGACCAAACGTATTATACACTTTCAATTTTCAAAGAAAAAGATTAAATGCATGGAGGATTTTCTTCGTGTATTGTAAATAAACATTCGAAAATTAGCACTTTATCCTGGACTCATACTCCATTTACCACTTGTCCTAGACTTTGTTATAACCCATCATCGTTAAAAGACAATCTTTACACCAATAGTCCTTTCAAGTATAAATCAAAACGTAGCCCCTTCAAAGTAAACGTTTGAGCACCGTTTTGCATTTAAGCGTCATTAACGTTTTAAAAGCTACGTCCTCAACGACAACAAAGATTTCAACGTCAAATTAATTATTGTTTTACGGTTTCTTTTTGATTTTGTAAAATCCCGCGAAAGATTCCATTTTTTTCTCGGTTTTAATCAAAGATTTGTAAAATCCCGTGAACATTAATTGATTTCAATCCACAACAACAATCACTTTACCTACTTAAGATCCGATATCCATTCACAACATCACAATGTCAAATACCAATACCAATTTGCAAACACAAACATCAAGTGTTCTTCAGAATGACACAGTTTCTTCGTGTTCAATTTCTAACATTCAAGAGAAGACACAACTTTCAAGAAGTAGATGCATGCACAGTCTTAAAGAAATCAAGTCTCTATTTAAGTTTCTCTCAGAAACTGTAACAAGACTATGTGCACGATGCCTATCATTGAAGAGAACTTTCTCTCAGACTTGGATTTACTAGAACAACATCTTACTAAAGATATACTTTCTAGGACTGATTGCACAACTACTTTGACTAATCTCAGAACAAAGTTTGAAAATGCTTTCAATTCAGAATTCGAAGAGCGTATGAGGAAATATACACGATACAATGCTCAATCCTTCAATGATGCAATGATCTGTACCATAGATTCCATTCGGAAATACATGCTTGAGATAATTCTTCATCAACAACGGACTCTACATTTGTTGAATCACTGACAAGAAAAGACGTTTATGCAGACACAAGAAGATCTTACACATCAAACCCAAGCAGTGAATACTGATTCATTGAAAGTTGATTTAGTTGTCAAACAAAACTCTTGTTCTAGAAAGAAGAACAGTAATTCAGAGACAGCAACAACAAAACGATCAAAAGTAATGCAGCTTGAATTCTAAACCACAAGATGTTCATGCAATCAAATACAAGATGTCAAAAGCAAAAGAAAGATGCATGGCATATTTTCGATCTCTTCATTCACACCTTCAAGTTCTTTCAAAAGATGACTTAAAAGGCACTCGCATCGAACATGGATTCAAACGGGCATTCATGTCACTCTTTGGTCAAGATGTTGATACTTTCACAAGAACAATGCTCCTCAACGTAGATCAACTACAAAAGCAACTTGACAAAGATGAATTTCAAGAAGATGGATCCATGACAGCCTTTTGGGTGGTAAACAACCAGTTCCAAAAGTTCATCGATTCAAAGTTTACATTGGATTATGACAGTCAAATGACAGACACGTACTTTGTTGAATACACTGGAATCGAGGTTCAACACTTCAGAGATACACTACTCCAACACCTGGGTAATGTTAAGAAGTCCGTTGCTGAAAGAACACGTCATAAAAGACAGTATGAAAGAAGGGTGAATAAAAGACAGATGCAGACTCAAGAGAGTAAGATTATACGGGTAAAGCATTGGATGCCTGATTATGTGACACAAAGCATTAGGACAGACCAACAGGTGGCAAGATGACAACAACAGGTCAGGGAATGATACAGATGCTGATGATGCAGATATCAGACCCATATATGACGAAATCCAATGGCGAGAGGTAACAAATTATTTTGACTGTGGATGCAATATCTTTGCTATCGGACAACAGCATACTGAGCAACCTGAAATCATTTATGAAGGTAGGGTTGACCAGTATCCTGTAACATGTCAAGTTAAAAGTCCTATGCTTGATTCATCACCTGATAACCAAACAACTGAATACTCAAAACAATCACTCGAGTCTGTAATATTTTGCTCAAAGAACATTGTGCCCAATTTCAAAAGATTTTTTCAAGAATGGAAGCACATTGCATTGCACTCGAGCTTAAAAATCAAAATCAATCTTTAAAATCAGGGCAACATGTCCAAATTTTGAAACAACAAGTAAATAAAGCCAGATTGAAAAGGATATTGATGAACTTGAAAACAAGAACATCGAATTAGAACATAGTGTGGGCTAACATTACGTAGGGAAAATGAGACTTTGAAACAGCATACAAAGATTTGTATGATCATTTAAAATCACGAGATTCTAAGACTACAGAACAGAGCAACATCTTTGCATGCCAATAATGCTAAATTAAACTCAGATTCATGAAAAGGTTTTTGCAATTCTCTTTAAAAATGACTGTAAGGAAGTGTAAAAGGAAATAGTGTAGATACTAAGTTTGCTAAAACATCATTCTTGGGGAAACCAGTTTTACAATCACTAAGAAACCAATCAGTTGTTAGACAACCGAATGCGTTTAAATCTGAAACGCGTCAAATGTCAAAACAACGGTTTGCCTCCCTAGTTTGATGTAATAATGAATTTGTTAAAACCATCACTCAACATTATTTTGCCTAAGAAACAAATCCGCCTTTGCAAAACCTGATCACAGTGATTGCATCTACTCATCTAGGAATAGTTCTAAGAACATGCCAAGATTTAGTTCAAATGACATGTTCATAATCACTATCTATATGAAGATAGAAAAAGACACAAGAAAGAGAAGGAACTCAAAACTTAGTGTGATGCCTTCTGCATAGATTCAAAGCTACTGCTGGATGGTAAGTCAACCCAAACTAGGAGCAACAATCAAACATCTAGGAGTTTGCCTGTATCTAAGAGTACTCGCGTTACGATAACGGCTGTGCCCAAAGCAGATCACTCTAAGAGTTCTAGTTCTTTCTCAGATTCTAAACAATTTGTTTGTTCTACATGTCATAAGTGTGTCTTTAATGCAAATCATGATGCTTGTATAACAAAACTCCTGAAGGAAGTAAACTCACGTGCTAAGTTCCATCCAATAAGACAACAAACAGAAACAAACCGGCGT
The DNA here is from genome assembly GCA_026074375.1 of Tanacetum coccineum. NCBI lineage: Eukaryota > Viridiplantae > Streptophyta > Magnoliopsida > Asterales > Asteraceae > Tanacetum > Tanacetum coccineum. Next base: position 7,829 of record BQNB010089581.1, read on the forward strand.
TAGAGCAGAGTAAGAATTGTGCCAAGAAAACCTAAGAAAGTATCTGTCCCTACAGGACGATAGGTATTCAATCAAAAAGACTTCCTCCTTGTTAGGGGGGGGGGGCAAGATAAAACAATGACACTCAGAATCTTGTCTTAGGTGGAAACCGACGAGTTAAAAATTTCAGGACCATGGTCAATATATTGGTTACCAACTGGAAAGATATTCACTCCTAGCACAACCAAGGTTGACAGTGAACCCCCAAATGGTTCAAATGCAGATATCACTAACCAATATGAAAGTGCGCAAACTCTTGATGTCAGTGCAGGTACTTCTAACTTAAGTGCAGGTACATCTTTCAATCCTAAAAAGGAAGAACTCAGAGTTTGGTTGCTGAAAAGACTGATATCTCATAAACCAGGGCTTCAAGGAATTCTAACCTAATGAACAAGAGTAATGACGTTTGAACAAAACGGTTCAAGCCTCGCACCACAGTGTCAACAGAAGTTCATCAAGCAGCTGAGACAGTAACAACGTCAAATGAGCTGGATTTGCTATTCGGTCCTTTGTTCGACGAATATTTCAATGGAGAAAATCAAGTTGTTTTAAAGTCTTCCGCTGTCACTACTACTGATGCATCAAATAAACGTCAACAACAACCTGATTCAACTTCATCCACTTCAACTCTAGCTACAACTGTCACTGCTAATGGAAACTTCGATTTGTAAATATTTTTATTATCTCTTTATTTTTGATTTATAAAAAATTTTGAAAAAGAAAATACAAAAATATAAAACCAACAAAAAGAAAATAGAAAAATATAAAACCTAGAAAAACAAAATATAAAATCAGAAATTTTTCAAAAATACCAAAAAGAATCTTCTCGACATGTCTCTTGGAATCGATAACATTTACGTACCTAGAAATGTTGATTAACATCGACACGGGCGTGTAAATGAAGTTCGAACAGGAGTTTCAAATGCTTTCAAAACATGTTATTTCTAAATTTTTCTCATGACTTATGTACATTTCAGTGCATAACTCGGTCTCGAATGTAACAGGGAAGTGTACGCCTCAGTGCGCTTACTCTAAAATAGAAGAGAAGTCTTCTATCATGTTTTTAAAATCGTTGAACACAATTTTTCAAAAAGAACTTTCAATGTCAAAATTGTCTACAATATAATTTGTGGTATTTTTCCATAAAAAGTGGTATTTGTTAAAATTGTGTGTTCAACACTCCCTTCCTCGAATAATTTTCAAAGAATTGTAGTACGTAGAATGTCATTTTATGTAAATCAATTTCTGAGGGGAGCTTTTAAAACAAAGCCCTTTTAATTGTTGGGAATATCTCATACATGACAATTTTTATGTATCCAAACACATTCTGTGAAATTAAAATGTGGAAACTAGATTCAATTAATAATTATACATGTTCATGAAGGCATCTCACTCCGTCTTCAACATTTTGTGGTGTCATATCAATTTTTCATTCCAATGTCAAGTTTTAATAAATATTGGTATCCCACATATACTGTTGAAGGGGAGCTGTTGGAATCTGAATTCATGCAATATCCATGTATAAGTTTTTCACCCCGTGGATTTTCCATGCAAGTTTTAAATCAATTGGTATTTCAAATAACTAAGTTTTTTATTTATTTTAAAATAATGGGAGACAATTGTAATTATAATAAGATATAGAAGAGAAGGTGATCTTTAAGACACTAAGTGCAACTCTTTCCTTCCATGTGCCCCAACAATTTCGAATCTCGAAGCCCATGTGAAGGGGGAGTAATTGAAAATAACAATGTCATAAATGGTTTATAAGGTCTGATCTCATACCCAACAACCAATTAATTTCACGACGTCAATGAATTCATAAGGTGGTTAAGGTTAGGTATAAGTCCCATGATCAAACTAGAATCGGAGGGATCTACCCAAGGACAGTCCATAGTTAGAAATAGCATGTCCTTAGGAAATATTGGAGAAGAATGAGTATAAGGGAATAAATGCAGAACTAATAGATTGAGCCTAACTTGACCTGGACCAATCACAACAAGGATTAGTAAATGACGTCTTTGGTAAGCATTGACGGGGTTGAAGAAAAAAAAGAAATGTATGGATAAAGGTGGAAAGAAAGAAGCCCTCCTTACACTTAGTGCAGAAATTAGGTCCATACATAATCTACAAAAACACAATGATGATTGTAAAGATATTGAAGACGACATCATGGACCCAGTGATGCAATGCAAAACCCTTCCCAACCATTCGGGTTTATATCAAAAGAAACTTGTCTCATTTGTCACGGAGATACACACGTATCAATTGACATCTCACTCCGAGATTGTTTGAATTGAAAAGGTACAGTCTGCCTCCATCCTCCTATTACTAAACCAAAAGTCTCAATCGAGTCTAGAGCCAGAAGAGATCAAAGTATAAATCTCATTAGGACACAATGTCAAAATACACTTGTTGAACACCATAAAGTTCACAAGTTGTAACAAAGAGTCCTACGCATTATCATTGAGATCTTGCCAGAACATCCGAGTGATACTTAAGTATTCACAGTGAAGATGGAAATCCTGCTTGAGCCAACATCAAACAAGCTCGTGGTAGGTGACTTGCAAGATTCTATATGAATCAAGCTTGTGATAACTGGATATCAATTTTGGTCCAGTAAATGAATTGACGACTTAATCAAAAGATAGTAACTATCTGATTCACTCTTACCGTGTTGTCTGCTTTGAGACTTCCGGTAAATGATAACTACAATCATGGTGAATCTAATACATCTGGTGTTTAGAAGATCCTACGCTTTGCAGCTGGAAACCTTCAAGGATGAATCTTTGCATCTACCTGATCACAGTTAATATATTTATACTATATAAACGGGAAACCGAGGTTAATGCAACCGAATTCATGATGATTGACAAAGCCGTAATCATCTTTATTGCTAACCTGTCTTATTTCAGGTTTAGACGACGGGTTGCAGCCTCATTCATCGAATCGGATTCCATAAACCACATGCTTCAATACTCAAGCTTTCAAAGTCATCGTTCAACATCAAGTATATATTCTAATCTTCCCCACTATCAAAGAGCATCAAAGTCAAATAAAGAATCATCAATTGGGAAGATTGTTAGACTTATAATCACATATGTCAAACAAGAATGTAATAAGTATGAGCATGTTGGTCAAGAGTACAAGTTGATCAAGAAAGTCAAATCAAGGTGATTCAAGTCAAGGAGATGATGCAAGATCACGATCTCAAGAACTTAAAGTCAAAAGGATAAAGGCTCAAGATCAAGATCACAAAGCATGAATGAACAAAGCCATTACAAACAAGACAAGACCAAGAACAAGGCAAAGCATAAACGTCAAAAGTCATATCTTCAACGTCATCTGAGTTACGGAGGGAGTTTGAAGAAGAGACCTCAATATTGGAGAATGTTACCTTAATTTTATATAATCGACAGTTGATATCGTCTTATTAGACGAAATTAGTCTTGTTCAGTAATAGGCTAGTCGGGTTCAACGGGCTTGGATTGTAATCTAATATTGTCCGTGTTTCGGGCACAAAGCCCAAGTTTAGCCAAGCCCGGCCCAAGTAGAAAAGCCCATTGGCCTACTACTTGGCATTGGGTATAAATAGAACCCTCTCCACACATGGAGAGGGTGTTGGTTACCATTTCATCACTTGTGTGTGTGTGTAATCTTCCACCTCTTTTTTTCTCTCTAATAATCTTCTAACTTTTCTCTTATCTCTTTTCTATCTTTGTTTGCTTATTGGTATAGCTTATGTTGTGAAATGTATTAAGCTTTTAGGATAACAGCTCCCAATTCCAAATCATGCGTCGTATAATTCTTCTCATGGGTTTTTAGTTGCCTCGATGCATAGGCAATAACTTTGCCTCTTTGCATGAGTACACAACCTAATCCTTGGTTTGATGCATCACAATAAACCACGAAATCTTCCACTCCATCAGGTAGCGTCAATATTGGTGCATCACACAAGTTATTCTTTAAAGTTTGAAAAGCTTCTTCTTGCTCCACACCCCACACATACTTCTGATTCTTCTGAGTTAACGAGGTAAGAGGTTTAGCAATTTTGGAAAAATTTGCGATAAACCGTCGATAATAACCGGCTAATCCCAAAAATGATCGAATCTCAGAAGGCGTCGTAGGGGTCTTCCAATTCTTTACTGCTTCTATTTTGCTTGGGTCTACATGTATACCATTCTGGTTAACAACATGACCAAGAAAGTGCACCTCTTGCAACCAAAATTCACACTTGGAGAACTTGGCATACAGCTTCTCCTTCCTTAACAATTCCAACACCAAACCCAAATGAACTTCATGGTCTTCCTTCGTCTTTGAGTAGATTAAGATGTCATCGATGAACACAATAACAAACTTATCTAAGTACGGTTTACAAACCCTGTTCATCAGGTCCATAAAAACTGCAGGTGCATTGGTTAGCCCAAAAGGCATAACCGTAAACTCAAAATGTCCGTATCGTGTTCGAAACGCCGTCTTAGGTATGTCGTCTTCATGCACGCGTAGTTGATGATAACCTGACCGAAGGTCTATCTTGGAGAAAAATCGCGATCCTTGTAGTTGGTCAAACAAATCATCAATCCTTGGAAGAGGATATCGATTCTTAACCGTCAACTTGTTCAACTCTCTATAGTCGATACACATACGAAGCGAACCATCCTTCTTTTTAACGAATAACACTGGCGCTCCCCATGGAGAATGACTAGGTCGTATGAAACCCTTGTCTTGCAACTCTTGCAGCTGCCCAGACAATTCTTGCATCTCTGAAGGCGCTAAACGATATGGAGACTTCGCAATTGGCGTCGCTCCAGGAACTAGATCTATGCGAAACTCCACCTGCCGTTGCGGAGGCAATCCCGACAAGTCTTCTGGAAACACATCCTCAAATTCACGTACTACGGATATGTCGTTCAACTTTGGTTCATCCTCCTTTGCACTCTTCAATGCTTTGGTGATTCCTACAGCTCGTTCTCCATGTACCCTAAGGATCCTACCATCCTCCACGGGTACCCTAAGATCCCTACCGTCCTCTACGAGTATTTCTACTCTACTACCTTCTCATGACATACTATCACAGCCTTATGTTGGGACAACTAATCCATTCCCACAATCACATCAAAGCTTCCATGACCCAAAGGTATCAAGTTTATGCCAAAGAGGGAACCACCTAGTTCTAGTTTGCAGTCACGGATAATTCTATCCACTTCTACTTTCTTACCATCAGCTACTTCTATTACATAACTAAGGTTCACAATGCTAGGTCTCACATTAGGTAGGGGCACAAATTCAGTAGATATGAAACTAAAATCCGCACCAGTAATCCAATAATAAGGTAAACAAAGTGATCATTCAGAGAGAACGTACCCGTTACAACTTTAGGATCCTGGACCGCTTCCATTGCATTCACATTCACGTTGAAAGCTCTTCCTCTAACTTGATTTCCATTGCTTCGGTTATTTCGGCTGCCCTCCAAAGACAATTGATTTCTAACTTGCCCAGGTACTCGATTCAACTTGGGACAAGTATTGCGGAAATGATCTGGGCTACCACACTTATAGCACACTCTCGAAATAGTTTACTCATTCTTCATGAGCATTCATTCACTCGAGCTACTTGCCTAACAACCGTGCCACTAGCAATCCCTGGCAAAATGACCCGGTTTCTGACAATTGAAGCACAATCTGCATAATCCATTTACTGTGTGATGAGTAAAGTACTTGTTACACTTAGGATTTGAGTTCCCGACTTCATTTCTAGTAGGAGTTGTTGCCACAAGCCCAGTTCCCGTCTTTGCCTTCTTGTTGTCTTTCCAAGATCCTCCAGTCTTACTAGGCTCCTCTACTCCCTTTCTCTTATCACTATTCTTTGTCAACGTACCACAACTGACTGCTTCGTCAGTAAGAATTCCAGCCCTCAATATTGCAGTCTGAATGGTAGTTGGTTGGGTTGCCCGAAGCATTCCTCTAATCTCAGGAGCCAGCCCAGCTATGTACCTCTTAATACGAGATGACTCAGGTGTAACTAACTGTGGGACCAACTTGGCCAACTCATGAAATATATCTGTATAGGCAGCATGATTAGCTCCCACCATCTTGTGATTCTAGAACTCATTCTCTAACTTTTCCATTTCATTACTTGGGCAAAATTCTTCAACCATTAATGCTTTAAAATCGTTCCATGATATAGCCATTGCAGCCACACGTCCTCTTGCTTGACATTGAGTGTTCCACCAAGTCAAAGCCTTATTTACAAGTAAGCTAGTAGCATATCTTACTTTTTGGTTCTTGGCACACCCACTGTTATCAATTACATTTTCCATTTTCTCGATCCAACGGGTAAGTGCTATCGCACCACCTTTCCCATCGTACTCCTTGGGATTGCAAGATTGGAATGTCTTAAAAGAGCATCCATGGTTCCCATCATTTCCATTTCCACCACCGTTATTACCATTATTAGCATTGTTCGTATTGTTAGCTACTTGAGTGATGATGGCTTGTAGTTGCTGTGCGATAAGAGTAGCAACGTCGGGATTTTCGTTGTTATTGCTGCTGCTAGGACCACTTTGTCAGTTTGTAGCCATTTTCTATAAGATATACAAATTATATTCATTAGACGATATAATACGGATCATGATTTCATCATACTATCAATAACCATATGCATACATACTACACATCAACAATAATCCATGTAATCATACTTGCAAATCCACCTGTGTCGTGGCGCATAGTAACTATGTTGGCCACCCATATTTAAATAAAGATGGGCCCCCTTTTACAGTTGTACTCCCACAGGAAGACACTGATAAAGTGACTTCATACAATTTAAATACACCACATAGCCCCATGAAACAAATTAAACCCAACAATTACACAAATAATAAACCTGATAATCACTTTTATTAACATACCTAAAAAATCCCACGAACAAAAATAACATTTCCAACATGGCTCCAAACGCCGAAAGAAACAAAACAAGCTTAAAAACAAAACAACCTACATAGAACAACATGGCAGTGGTAAGACCACGGTCACGATCAGCTTCAGATGTCTCTTCCACACAGGCTATGCTACTAGCAAGTAGCTCAAGGTCTGAAACCACTTCAATTTCTTTCACTTATCCTCGTCTCTAATAACCATACCAATTCATGTTATCAACCGACTGGGATAGTCGACGTGGTACAAACTCATTCCTGTGACTCTTTTGCTGAAGTTATGGATGATCCACAAATCCATACAGGTTCGTCTCCTGGTCGTTCTACTGAATCTTTTCTTCAGACGTTTCGTAACCTAGAAATGTTTCCGGAACTACTGGTGATAAGTGCCATGTTAATGGTAAACATGTGATGGTAAAGTAAGTACCATGGCAATTATCTTTGTCTCAAACTCCTGGATTGTTTTTCCGTCAACCTCCTTCAACGTCATCTTTTCTTCAACTCTACACGGCCACATAGCAATGGGAACTCGAATCTTGCGGTTACCCCGTCTGCTTTTGTTAATCCTCCTACACCCAGTTGCAAAAGCCACTGAAGCACGATATTTTCTACGGATAGGAGGAGACATACTATAATAGATCACAAAAACATAGGCTATATCAGGACACGGATCTCGAAATAACAAAGAAAACTCAACTTATATATATATATATATATATATATATATATATATATATATATATATATATATAGTATGAGGTACTTTATGAAACTTTAGGAAAATAAGCATAATTAGTATATACTTACACATAAGCCCTAAATGCATCTATATGAGGGACCCTTAAGCTATAGTCTAGGCTCAACCACCTAGTTCTCTATAACCATCAGCTCTGATACCAATCTGTCACACCCCGCCAAGGCGGAAACGCGAGGCATAAACAAGATGGAACTCATCACAACACCGATGTCTCTATAGAGAATACTAAATGAAAGTCTAAGTAAAGCAAAGACACAAAGTGTCATAACAATACCCAAAACCTAACCAAAAATCCAAAAGGCGTCTTTATTGATGAAACGAAAGTTCTCGCCAATAGAAAGACATGCAACAATTATTCAAATTCAATCAATGCAAAAATTCAAGACAAGAAATAGAATTCTTCATGACAATCTCTATGGTCTCTTACTAAGCCACTTCTTTTAAATTATTACCCATCATGCCTCAACCTGAAATGATGCTTAAAAACGGTCAACACAACGGTTGGTTGAGAGTCATAGGGTTTTTAAGACTCACATAATAAAATTTTTTCAAAACCAATTACTGCATTATCAAAACAATTATAGGAATTATTAATTAATGCAAATTATGAACTTATGCTAACATGCAACCACATAATGTGAGTATGGTATTGTTTGGTAGTTGTGTTATTTTCTAGTAAGAACGTTACCAACCGAATCCATTAACAAACAACTGGGTATGAAACGTTAGCACCCGATCCCATTATCAACAACTTGGGGTAATCCATTACCCTCCGATCGGAACCACACAGAATGGAGTATTATTTCAACCCTCTAGTTAGATTTGGAATGAGTAGAGTTCACTACCCTCCAATCGGAACCACACAAAAATGAGATCTTATTTCAATCCTCCAATTAGATTTGGAATAGTTAGAAGCACTACCCTCTAACCGAAACCACACAGAAATCATAACAACATTATGCATACCACATATAATAACCACATAAACGTTCATGCCTCATGTAAAACCAAATAATCGCAGCGATTAAACACATTTAAAAGATCTTTACATCATTTCCATCCCAATGTAAAAACACATTAAAAGCGGGACTACGAAACTCAACTGACGCTTTGCTTCCAAAAGGATCCAACAAAACTTCTCAAAACTTCACGAACAATCTAAACATTTAAACACATTATAAGCTACCATCAATTAGGCATTCAACCAAATATGATGTAACCTCAACTATGATGGATACCTAGGCTATCTATCATAGTCCTAAAATCATTTAAAACCTTTACCTATTCTTACATATTTCATTTATACTTAAATGCTACTCCTTAAACTTTCTGGTTTTAAGCAGAATTTTACTCTTACTTGCGCGCCCAAAACGCACTACTTAAACACTCCCATAAGTCAAACCAAAATTCATCATGCTACATATATGTCCTATGAACCTCTCATGGCTCTCCCAAAGTCACTACCCTTTTATAAATACCCCTTAGAAATTCATTAATCCCAAGTGTTCAGAATTCCTTCAGAATCTGACCTTCTAAAAGTATGACATTAGTTAACCAACTTAGACCTCACTATGACCTTAGCCAAAATTCAGAGAATACACACAATATATGAACTAACTTCCACGTGACTTAGAGCCTCTAACTCAATGTCTAAGTATTTTTAGAAAAATAAAAACCAAAACTGAAATTCGTCACTGTTTTACACACTGATTTTGTATTGACCATTTGACCCACTTCCCGATCATAAAAACTCATGAGGCCAACTTTTCTAGAAAGTAGACTCTCTGAGGTTATCTCCAGTATGTTGTAAATTATTTATTTGATCTTTTATGACCGAGTTATGGCCTCTACAAGTCTGACTAAAATTCTGCAGTAAATTTTATAACTAGTTCGGGTGATCTAAGCCCTAATACATGTTCATATCACTAATTTAATTAATCTAATGATTAAACTAACATTATTATATCATAAAATTTCTGGATATTACAAACCCTAATTTATAAAACTTAATTTAAACCCTAATCCATCATAACTAAGTTACTAGAATTATAAACAAACTATAATTAAAAGATCGGATCGTACCTTAAAGTGAAACCCTAAAAAAAATCGTCTTCTCTCTTCTTCTCCTCTATGGCCGGTCGAACTCAAGGGTAAGGGGGGTTAGGGATTTATGAATTATATTTATAGGCTTCCTAGTAGAGTTGTAGGTCAAATCCAATTAGTTTTAGATTAGGATTAGGACTTTAAATATATTATTTTTTTCTTTTTTTCCTAAAACCGGCCGAATGGCCTATTGTTTATTCTTTTTTTTATTTAATTATTAATTACATATTTATTTATATTTCCTTTAATTTTTATAAAAACCTTAATTAATTTGACTATACCTTTTTGCATAAACGCAGTTTACTACCTTTCTAAAAATAACTTTTCATTTCCAACCTAACTTTCTAAAAATAGAAATTTTACATTTTCTTAATCTAACACTTAAACGCTAAACCTATCTTAGATAACTAACACAAAATACGTATACGTATATATATATACTTACTCAATTATCAAAAATCATTTCCTTGTCATTAAAATGAACGAAATGAACTCAACAAATTTCCCCATCATTCTAATCTCATTGAGATGATCACACTCAATAGATTGGTTACCAAAACCTCATAAACACATAAAAACACATAGAATCACATAAACCATACTTTGCAACAGACACATAAGTCAACACTAACAGTTTGACTAACCTGCTCAAGTCATGGTTGTCACAATTTTGGCCCAGAAATCCTGAAATCTGCACCCCCACCCATGAGCGCACGCACGTAGGTGTAGGAGCATAAAGAAACAAAATGGTCGGTTCGGTTATGATATGACCGTTCGACTCGATTTTCAATTTGTCGTGCTCGGCCCTACCTTTATTATTATTTGTTTAACCTCTGATGTGTTATACTATTCTCGACTCAATACATTTTGTTTTCAACAAAACACTCACATTGGAGGTAGTGGTGTTATCGGTTTTGGTTGCCAGGTTATCGCATCAGGTTGATTTGGGTTTTTGGTTGAAAAAAAGTAACAACAACCCGACCTTATAAAGTATAAGGTTATCGGGTTTGGTTTGTTTCGAGTCGGGTTATATCAAGTCAAGTTATTGGGTTAATTTGCTTAATTTGGCTTAACTTTTAGAAAATGTTAAGGGTTAATAAAACTCAATAGACTAATATTATTTAGCAAAACGCAATTTGTACAGTCTTAAATTACTCGATAGACTCGATCCAATGACCCGTTTAATGCAATGCATAAATTCTAACTTTTTTTAATGTCTAAGAAGTCATAACACCCACCCTGAGGCCAATTTTATGTAAAGGACATTTGGCTTGAGCCATTTTAGTGTCATGAAGTTTTGGCTTGAGTTATAAGTGATGATATTTTTGTGCGGAGAAATGCTATATCCACATACATTTTACATAAAAAATTCACACCATGATGTGTCATAATAATATATGGTATTATCTCTCTTGCTTTTGAACTTTTTCTTTTGTTTGCATCCACAAACTATCATACACATCATGGTGTATATTTTTTTAATGTAAAATGTATGTGGATGTAGCATTCCTCTTTTGATGCGTGGTGTGAAATAAGAAAATGTTGAGGTTTGTAAGAATAGCTTTTGGTATCTTAACTTTTTTTATTGGGAAATTGATTTTAGATACATGGTATGCACGCCCACGCTATAAAAACGTCATCACTCGTGTAAAAGTATTGAAGTATTATTTTTAAAAAATATTTTTAGTGTTTAATAATAAATGCCTAGTGTTTTTAAACTTATGAAAAAATGCATACCATGTGACAAATTTTTGCGTATGTTTCTGCAACTAGTGACGTTTATATACCGAGAAAACGATAAAAATACTTATATTCAAAACCATTCTTCACCATATATTCATTTTCCAACCACAAAATTAATTTTCACAAGACCTTGATAAATAAAATTTCTCGAGGTATGAAGTTATTATCTTTCGAAAATTTCATTTTATCTTTTGTCCATTAGGTTGTAGTTAGGGGTGTCAAATGGGTCGACCTAACCCGACCCGACCCAACCCAAACCTAACTCGAACCCGATAAGGCTTTACAGGGCCGGGTTGATTCGGGTACAACTTAGTTTATCGGGCTTATTAGGTCAACCCTATAGTCTTATAGGATCGGGTTAGGGTTTGTTAGGATTTCATTTTATGTGACGACATGACAGAATTACCATAGTTTAACATACCACCATACATAGGGACTAGAGTAGTCAACTTAGCATACTTATGTATTAGATGGTGGTATAAATACCCTTCCATTGCTTCCATGGAGGGGTGAGACTTTTGTAATACTTTACTTTTCATTCTATTTTACACACACTAGTTTCTCCCTCTACCCTTCTCTCTAAACATGACATTCTTATTGTTTGGGTCACCAAGACCACCAGATCAACGATTCTTTTATATTTGACAAGTGGTATCAGAGCCATGTTACATTCTTGGGTCGGTTTATGTTTTTTGTGATCCGGTATCAAATCTGTCACTTTTGCTAGTGTGTTTCTGTTATTGTGTTTGCTGTTCCGATTTACCAGTACATGTTCTTGCTTATTTCTGCTACATAACAGATTATGTCGTGGGCTTATTTTACAAGAAAAAGCCACGAATAAGTTATGTGTATGTTGTTATATGTCTATGGTTTAATTACTGGTTCGGAGCTATATTATGTGCCAAGAAGACAAAAACATTTCGATTATATGTTCATGGTAGATCTACTTGTTTAGAAATGTTATTCTGGTTTGGATTTGTTATTATATGTTCCTGATATTTTTTGGGTTTGTACATTCTTTTTGGTTGCGGTTTGATTATAATGACAAAAAAACCACATCCAGTTTTTTTAGGAAAAAGTACAAAAGTACTGACAGCGGTTTGGTAATCGTACTTTTTCTGACAACGGTTTGACTGTGGCTGTTTGACCGTGGCGGTTTGCCGTAGCGGTTTAACCGTGGCGGTTTGAATACAGGTGTAGCGGTTTATTATTTTTCATGGTCTTTACTAGACGAAACGCTGCCTAAATTAAAACTCCGTAGTTGTTTGGTTGGTGGTGACGGTTTAGTAAATGGCGGTTTGGTATTGGTGGCTGTTTCGTGTTGGTGGCGGTTTGAAGGTGGCTGTTTAGTAGTAGCGGTTTAGGGGTAGCGTTTTGAGGGTAGCGTTTTGGGGGTAGCGGTTTGTTCTGCAAGCGGTTTGTCTCCCTTAACCCAAACCGAGTCAACTCAGTCTTTACCGAGTTTACCCGGGTCAACTCAACAATGTTTGACCGAGTCAAAGTCAAACCGAAAAGAATACAAGAAAGAAAGACTAAAACCAGATCTCTTGAAGCAAGACAGACTCGAACCTACTAGATCTTAACAACATAACCACCATCAACAATAATCAATCAGCCAAATACAACAGCAACGTCAACCAACATATCAAACTTCAACAAATCCAATCACTAACTAATCCCATCATCACATTTATTTCAATATCACAAATCCAACCAAATCTAAACCTAAAACCCTTCGTCACATTCATCAATCACAACATCCATCTAATCCTATACCTCTACAACCATACAAGACTCGAAACATATAATCAAAAACCACAATAAAAGATCTCAGATTTAGTCAAACTGTTTTAGAAATCTTTTAAAGATTCTTTGGGTTTGAACAATCATCACTGACCTGTGTCTTTAATATCCGAATACAAAGAAAGATCCATAACAAATCTGTTATGCTATATCTTCCTTTCGTTTAACAAATCAAAATAAATACATGTCGAAACCTACCCGAGACCGTTCAAATGATCTTGTGGTCAAAACCTTGTAGTCTTTGTTATGCTTTCGAAGTACAAGAAATGACAAGATTCTTTTGAGAATCGTGTGACTTAAGAAGAAAGATTAAAGGTCTTCTTTTGGTTGAGATTCGTTTTTTTTAAAAGGGTTATGATTTTGTGTAACTGAGTTTAGATGTAGAGGATGTTGTAAGTGAATTACTTCTTATCTTGTGGCTGCGTGATCTAAACTATGAATTATAAGGGTGAAATTATTTGGATGGTGGCTGCAATGAACACACGGAAAGGGGGCAGGTGGTTTAGTTATTAGGGTTAACTAATGAGTAAATTATGTATGTCGTCCCATGGGGGAAGATTGTTAGAATTTCATTTTATGTGATGACATGATGGAATTACCATAGTTTAACATACAACCATACGTAGAGACTAGAGTAGTCAACTTAGCATACTTATGTATTAGATGGTGGTATAAATACCCCTCCATTGCTTCCATAGAGGGGTAAGACTTTTGTAATACTTCATTTTTCATTCTATTTTACACACACTAGTTTCTCCCTCTACCCCTCTCTCTCTCTAAACATGGCATTTTTATGGTTTGGGTCACCAAGATCACCGGATCAACGATTCTTTTATATTTGACAGGGTTTTTATTGGTTTGTTATCGGGTTATTGGGTTGACCAATGACATATTTAAAAATTGTAAATTTTGAACTAAACTGATGTATTACATTATATTAGTAGCAAATTCTAATAAGTATGGCCACTTTAGAGATAATCTCAATATGTACATGCCATATATATTGATTATATCAGAACAATTCTTAAACTCTTCACGAATCACTATACTGTATTATATTCCCCGTGGTTGAAGTCATTGTAACTATTGTCTAGTATAGGACTTGTAACATGCAGTTCAAAGTGTTTGCTATGAAGTTGCAACATTAGATACTACACAAATTTGATATACGGTAATTCATAATAATTTAGTTTTTGCTTAAAAACAATCATCCATTCGATTTTTAAGACAGTAACTATTAGAAATTTAGTGCAATTGTGGGAATTGGATCATACTTGGAAATGAGTTTGGAGGTACGGAGTGTACACCCATTAAGTCACTGATTTTCTTGACTCTTTTAGTGGTTTGATTAAATGGGTGTTTATTTGCCTATTTAAGTGGCAGATTTGACTGCATTAATTGACCATATTTATTTTGGTCATGAAATCATTATTTCTAAATTATGAAGGATAATTGATTTGATTGCATTAATTGACCATATTTAATTTGGTCATGAAATCACTAATTCCTAAATTACGGAGGATAATTATGGAAGATATTAATTGACTATTAATCTCTTATTAATTCCATTATTAGGTTTTGAGTAAATCCCCTATAAATAGGGATCACAATTGCATAGAAAAATATACAGAAAACATAAACACATAGAAACACAAGGTTCTTGATCTTTGCCTAGAACAAAAACATACACTTGGTTTTATCCCAAAGAGGTATTCGTGTAACCCAGGCATAGGGTCGAATAATCTTCTTTGGAAAGTGATTACACGACTTCAAGTGATATCCGGTAACCATCTTGGTAATTAGTTAGGCTATTGATTGTCTTCACCCTGATCTGAGATCTACTACAACCAACAGTAATCATTTTCAACTATTTAATTTTTTGGGGTTATGATTAATTAGCCAAAGTGAAAGAGGCACATTACAACCCTCACCAAATTGCAAAGGAAAATGGCATAAAAAGGTATCCAACTTAATGGTCATTTTCAATCAAAATATCAAACTTTTTTCTTGCATAAAAAGGCATCAAACTTATTTTTTTGGTTGATTTGAGTATTTTCGTTAAATATTTAACGATCATCCATTAAGTTTTACATTTCAAGTCCACCACCGCTACCACCACCCAATCATCATCGCCACTACTAAGCCTGCCCACTATCAATATATAAGGTGAAAATTATACGACTAAACCCTATGTCATTTTTTGAAGCGTACTTATGTTTTAAAGACATTGTGAGAGTATAAGAACAAATGTATAAATTCAATTTGCATCTATATAATCCACTGAAACCAAACCACAACAGATTTTAATATTGTTCGTGTGTTAAGACTGGTGCAACACTGAGTTCTTACTCTTCACATAATACCATTAATGGGTTTTAGTCTATGAATGTGTAATGACTCTAAATGGTGAGTAATATCACCAAATTTGTTAATTGATGATAGACTCTACCAATAGATTCTAATCACCATGTATATAATCTTGCTAATAACAGATAAAGTTGATAACATTGTATAAGTGTATATGAGATTGAACCCCAAACCACTCTTAAAGTATACTCATATTTGTAATCAAGATTTGACGTCTGGACCTTCAAAACAAGTGTAAACTGGGTAGATCCATAGTATAATGACCGGGTGGTGGTAGCGGTGGTGGACTTGAAATGTAAAACTTAACGGATGATCGTTAAATATTTAACGAAAATACTCAAATTGGCAAAAAAAAATAAGTTGGGTGCCTTTTTATGCAAGATTAAAAGTGCGATACCTTAATTAAAAATCACACTTAAATTGAGTACCTTTTTGTGTCATTTGCCCATTTGCAAACCACTTATTTCCTATATAAATACTTCCACATATATTCACTTAGTTATGCCAAGTTGCTCACTGTGTGATCACTGATCAGTGTCTTACTAATTAGTATTCAAACGTTTATTCGTTTATGCTAAACTAGTTCAGTTCACATTCAGTTCAAAGTGTTTGCTGATAGTCAAATTATTAACCATATAGCAATGATCATATATGAGACCGTGTGACTAAAAACAAGAATGCCCATTCACTTGGATTATAAAAATTCACAGCCAGGTAAATCCAGCTCGATAATCATAGCACACACGTATAAGTCGCATAGATCTTTCTAAACTGAAGAGCAAGATAACCTTCTCGCTGAAAAAGAAAAGATGATGTAGGGTGAAGTACGCCGAAAAAAATAGCAAACAAAAAGATCAGCAATCTACAAGTATTTTTTTTTATTCATTGATTTTTCTTAACAAGTAACCCGATAGACCCGATTCCTTATAGGGCCGGGTTGCGGGTTAGATTTTATTTTTCAAAACCCGATAGACCCGACAAGCCCAAACCCGACTCGACAACCCGATTGACACCTCTAGTTGTTGTTGTGTCACTTGGCTTTTTGGCTAGAAAACGGTATTTGATAAAAAAAAAGTGTCTTAAAAGGAGTATTCTCGTCATTTTCCCGTTTGTATAGTTTGATGTTTTAGCGATGTTTATAAATTTTGTATGTGTCTTTGTGTTGATTATCAACTTGTTTTTACAATGTACCAAATTTGGTATGAAACCGCAACATCAAGCCATCATATACGCCAAGAAAATTTGATATCATTGTTTCGGTAGTCGTTTCTTGAAAAGGACAAGTTTATTGAGCCAATTGAAGTGTTCATGAAACAAATGAACCATGAGAAACGTGTAAAAATGGAAGAAACGTAAATGACATCATCGTATGAAAAAGGTCAAAATGGTTTTACAGCTCGGAGTTAAACAAAATTCGTGTGATTGATCGAAAAGAACTTAGACCGACGTCTAATAAGGAGTGTAATAACCGATTTTAAGACAATGAGACGCGCTCCTTTCGATTGTTACTGTGCCCCTTGACGCGTCTTCAAGCTCAAAATGCACATAGACTGACGTCGTTCCACAAGACCTATCATAGGAGTGGTTTGTCTGCGTGTTGATTATTAATGGTTTTTGTGGATATATTTGATTTTAAGTGAGGTATGTTTTGGTGGTTAAATGAGTTGTCATATTAAACTAAATTGGTGATGAAACTGATTGTAAAAAAAAAATTAATGTAACGCTGAGATGTCGTAACGATGATAAAGTTGGTTGTGACATGCATTTTATCTGGCCTTAACGTTCACAATTGCCTGTTTCGATAGGAGGTTCAAACAAAATTACGGGTTAACTTTCATTCATTTTCTTTATAGTCGTGATTTTAGGTTTGTCTTTTAGGAATAATTTGGATTTGTCTACTTCCGGTTCGTGTATGATTTGAATGTTGAATGTTGATTTAGACCTGAATTTGCATTTGGATTTAATGCAAGTTTTGAAGTTAATGAGCAAAAAGAAAAATACAATTATAAAATTAAAAAGTCAATTATTTTAAAAGTAAAACAATAAAAAATTTATAAAAACAAGAGGTTATAGAATCACTCACTAAAAATGAAAAGACTTGTCAAAATTAGCAAACCCCATAGAATTATGGCATTCACTATGGTCATTTTAAGAAAAAGTTTAAAACACATGAAAAGGTTTATACTTTGTTTTAACTATAGTGAGTTGATGTTATATGTCTATGTGGAATGAAGAGGTCTAAGATCTTAGACATTTTCATAATTTAATGCATGTGTAATTGTTAATCATTTTATAAACTAGAAAATGTTTATCCATAGTGTAACAAGGTTTATAAAATCAAAAGCTTTGTAAATTAATGATTTTATAAATACTAGGCGAGTGCCCGCGTATAGCGGCGAAAATTCCTTGCGGCAAATAATCAACGATATGTTATATTGTGGTAAGTGTTTCATGTAACACGTTCAAAATAGAACGTGAAAAGATCAAAATATAATTGCAAACGGTTGTAACATGCGAAGACTCATTACTTACTCAACAAACATCATATAACATACGAGCCTTTGTATTAGTAGGGTGTTTGGCATTGAGTTTTAAAAGTGATTATAGAAACTACTGTTACACTTTTCCCGCATTGTTACAAAATCGAACCTGAATTTTGAGCAATGGCTAAAAAAACAATTTACAATTTGTTGGGAAACTGTTACACTTTTATTAATAAAATCGAATTTTAATACAATAAATTAAATTAACAGAAAATAAATAACAGAAAATTAAATAACAGATAGAAAGGGGTAGAAGCAGAAGATAAACACTATATAATGATAAGTAAATAAAAGTAGTAAAAGGTCGTGGAACGAGGCTCGTGTTTAACACGATTCCCTTCAAACAGATTTGCCGTCTGTTTCCCAGGGTACAACGTCCAAAGCTGTTGTACAGCCGGACCTGACAAACTTGCCTGAAAAATCATGAAAGCAGTCGTACATTTCTGATCGAAAGGATTGCTGGAACTTGGTTCTTCTTCTTCTATTTGAGCTCAAATTTTAGTTTGTGTTAAAAAAAACGAATGAGACTGAGGCCCTACAATTTATAGTGAAAACGTTATATTGTTATAAATAACTGCCCAACTTAAGCATATCTTTTATTAACAAAAAAAGATTTGCATATCTTTAATGACACAACATATTCTGTACAAACTTATTGGATAAGTTTAAATCTATTCCTAAAATAGATTTCCAGATTTTATGTTTCACGTGTCCCACTTTGAGACACGATATCTTATTCATATTATATGTCCAAAGTTTGCGAAAAATCATTTTCACAAATATTTTTCCAACAATCCCCCACATGAATGGAAATCGGTCGAAAACACTCAAAATTTTTGGCGAATTTTTGCGGTTGAGTCCTGCATGGGATAGGTAGGTGTGACCCTTTGAACCTTCCCTTTTGAGATGCACTTAGTCTCCTAGATTTGAGTAGGCGCGATGTCCTTGAACTCAACATCTGTTTACGTAGACAGCAACACACACTCACACAAGACTCTCCCTGATCTTGTCAAGTCCTCATAGTCGTGTTCGTTATGGCCATGAACACTAGCCTGGTTCTGCAAGAGCTCTTAGGAATTGTGCCCCCCACAATTCCCTTCAAAGCGACCCCACTTATCTCTCACATAGGTAATTTCATCTTGAATCATTAAAAACATATATTTTACGATTTTATCTTGAATAATTATGCTTTATGATTTCATCTTGAATCATTAAAGCGATATGTTTAACCTCTCAATAAGTCACATTTATTATAG